>JAOEHY010032795.1:0-24750 GCA_025447955.1 Psilopsiagon aurifrons
GTGTCCCTGCCCATGGCAGGGGGGTTGGAACTAGATGATCTTAAGCTCCTTTCCAACCCTAACTATTCTATGATTCTGTGTCTGTGCTTCAAACATGTAACAATGGCAGTTACTGTACACTGGAGTATCCTGCAATGACGTTCGTTGCCACAGGAAGGCAGAATTCAGCATCCAGCTCAGACATCTCAAAGTTGAACCTGAGCCTTCCCTGGATTTTAAAAACCTCACCAATTCTCCATTTAACAATCCACAGCTCTGAGTCACTGAATGAAAAAACAGTAGGCAGAAAAGCCCCTAGCTCACTGCACACACATTAAGCTTTCTTCTTCTGTTGGCTTCATACTGGGCAAGACCAGCTGTCTGCAGGGCTTGGCTTGGGACGCTTTTGCTGGGGACAATAGTGCCATTAAAATGTTAGAACAAAAGAAGACCTGGTATTTTCTGTTTGAGCAAGTTGCTTTTAACAGCAATCCGAGTAAATGTACGTAGACTGCGGAAAAGAGCTTTGTCACATCTATATGTAGCCATGAAGCTTCTTCTACATGCCTGTGGTGTCCTGATAATGACTCTTCCTTCATCACCCGCTATGGATTGTGCTGGGAGGTAAACACTTGGCAGGCAGAATTTCCATAGGTACCACAAGCAGGAGGTGTGAGCAGGAGGAGGGAAGGAAATGCCCTTTTCCAGGGCTCTCTAAACCTGCTGGGTGTCCAAGCAGGGCCCTGTACAGGTCCCTTCTGGCTGGGACCCTGTCTCGCTACTTGTGGGGTGACCATGTTTCTGCCAGGAGCTTCAGGCTTGGGCTGCTCCTGCTCAGCCTCAGGCACCACAGCAGAAGGCTTTTTCTCCCAGCTCAGACTGTGGAAATGCTCTGGTTTCCTGGGAAAGTCATCTGAATCCCTCTTATAAATATTCCTTTGCATGCTTAGTAGAATATCAGAGCAGCAAATGGCACTCGTGAGCTTGCCATGCCTTTTGGTTAGTGCTCAGTCACCACCGGGTCTGACGCTTAGGAAATGGATGGAGTTTCGGGAGTTTCCAGGCTTGGCACGGCTGCCACTGGTGACGGTGTAAGAAGGAATGCTGTAAATAAAAATGGAAGAGCCCTGTCTGGTTTATTCCCAGGATCCCCATGTCCAGGAGCAGCCTTAATTATTTATGCAAATCAAGACAAAGATGTCTACAAAAAAAAAGCAAACAAAGCACCCAAACCAAGTAAGGCCACAGAACCAAAGAAACGAACCAACCAACTCCTTTCCTGCTCTCTGCCAACCTTTCCCTCACCATGGCCTTGGAAAAGTGGTAATCCCAGTGCAAACTTCGATTCATACATGACGAAGAGTTTTGGTCTCATCACCGCATCCATAACGTATATGTTAAAAGAGGAAAAGGAGACCCATGTTCAGAACTCGCTCTGCAGCGCAAAGCCCTTGCTCATTTTCCCACACAGGTGTAATTACCGTAATAAACCTGCACCGGAAGGTTTCCACCAACAAAAACCAGCCTGGGGAAGCTATGCTCTCTTTCCCCAGAGGAAGCACGCAGCACAGATGAAAGGACGGGATTTGCCAGTGTAACACCTCTCCTGAAGAACAGCCGTGCCGCAGCAACGGCAGGAAGGAACGCGACTTCCCCGCACTCCACCAAGCCAGCTACACCACCAAAACGGTTAGCAGCGGGCAAGAGAAATGCCCCCAGCCAAGAGAAGCCTCGCGCTGCCAGCTCCCCGCTCCCCAGCCCGGCTGCAGAAGCCCCTTCGGCGCCGTGGAGCTGACCGCGGGCTCGGATTTCCTCGGGGAGGCCACCGAGGGCCGGGGGGGGGGCGCCGCCCCGGGCAGAACGCGGTCAACGCCAACCCCGCGGCGCCGCTCGCCGCCGCTCGCCCATGGCACAAGCCCCGCCCCCTCCCCCGGTGGCTATTGGCCGAGGGGCCCGCCCGTCACGGCGGTTGCCATGCTGACGCCCCCGCCGCGGCCACGCCCTGTAGGAGGAGCGGGGTCACCATGGGGAGGGGCGGGGCCGGGGTGGGGGGCCGCCCGCGGACGGCGGTACCAGGCCGGGCGGCGGCGGCCCGGCGGTGCCCTCTTTGCAACCGGTACTGGCAGGTCTGTATAAACGTCTGCTGTGTGTCAGCGGACCCCAGGAGGTAGCTGTCGCCCATCATAAGACCAACACGGTTCTTGCTGCGTTTGGTCCCTCTCGGGGCCTTTCTTCATGCCACAGAGACCCGCCTTGTCCCATCGTTACTGCTGTCCAGGAGCTGCAGTGAAGATGGCATTGATCCCTGCGTTTCTTTTGATTATGCAAAGTACATGACAGAAATAATGTGTGGGCAGAATGTCCCAGAAACCATGGAAGCTCTTCCTTGAGTCAGACTACCAGATGAACCATGCAACAGTTGCATCTCTTGGCATTCCTAAAGGAACTGAAACTGCAGTGTTTAGCTAGTAAACTCTCATCTAAAACAAGTGTGAAATTTTGGTAATTTGATTAGCTTGAAATTAGAAAAAGTCACTGCTATATAGGTATATGTATGAGAATGTATGTATAAGAATGGTTTTAGGTTTTCTGCTCTTGGAAGTCTGATTTCTTGTGTTCCGCCCTTGCTAGTCTGGCAGGATAGCATTTTTCCCAGGGGATGATTGTCTTTCAACTTTTGATGAGTTGTGAGATTGCACAGAAAGTTTGAAATGGGTTGTGCAAACAAAATTCTATTTACCGTAAATACGGTGGTATTAATAATTCAGCAAAACTACAAGAAATATTTTTTAAAAAGACATAAATGCTCATAGAGTTTTAAGCTTACTTTGTAAGGCATCAGGTAACTGTACTTTGAAGAAAAGATTCCATATGATTTCTTGCTAACATATATTTTAAAGGAGAAGTAGATTATCCAACTTGGAGAACATGGTCTTCTTTCAACTGTACACCTTCTTCTATACTTCTCTTTTGCATTTATTTTGGGCCAATTTTAATATGGCAATGTAACAGTTTTGCCATTGTTGTAATACAGTTTTTGGAGTTAAAGGACTGTTCTTGACTCTTGAGATTTTTGTGACTATGACACTTTTTTTTTTTTTCATTAGTTCATTCATTAAGAATGTAATCTGACACAGTACCATGAAATCAGAGAATCATAGAAATGTTGTTTGGAATGGACCTCCGGAGGTTGTTTAGTCCCTCTGTTTCAACCAAGCCTGTTATCAGCACTAGATCAGTGCCTAGCTGTGACTTTTGTCTAGCTGTGTCTTTAAAATCACCAGAAATGGAGAGTCCCAGTTCTGTTTTGGCAGACATTCACTGTTCCGATGATCCCTGACACTCCGCAAGTTACTCCTGGCAAATACAGTTCTATGCATTGCATAGGTGAGTGTTCAGTGAGTGTCAACAGTTTTGTGTTGCAGGTTATATGAACTGTGTAAGTTTATTTCTCTTACATACCTTATTTAAACACACTGCTCTATTTTGAATTTTTGATACTGGTTTTATATGATGCATTAAGTTTTTTAATTAAGAAACTTAATAAAATAACAATACATAATCATTTCCATGAAAATGATAACAAAAAAATTTATAAAATAAAATCATATTCACTGTTTCCTGGCATGCCGTCACTTACCAAGATGCCTGTCAGTTTTACGGTCCACTTTCATGCAGAATTGAATTTGTATTTAAGATTAATCTATCTGAAAAGATGCAGCATTTCATCTTCTAGTGCAAGGTCATGCTGCAGTCTGCCAGAACCTAGTAATGATTCCTGATGCATCCTGTCTCTTAAGATTTTATACACACATAATAGATTACTGAAGATAACTAAAGCCTATGAGGAATCCTACTTGTTTAATGTTTTTGAAAAAAATGAGTGGAAAGATATGAAATACTTTGCTAAGATCAGTTGGAAATTCAGGAAGCTCCTACATCCTGTTTCTGGTTTTCAGCTGAGAAACATTTTTGTCTTGTAGCAGCCCAACAGCTAGGCCCTGCTGTTAGCTCACAGGGGAGATGGCTTTCCTGGAAGGAAACTGTACCACACCCCCATCCAAACAGAAGAATGGAACATGATCTCCAAGAAAGAGCCAGCGTATATGCAACAGCTGCCATACCTCCTGATGCTAAAGGTGTTTGCAACAGGGTAGTTACTCAGCAGAATTTATATTAACAAGTAATGTATCTTAGAGTTAAGAAACTTGCAAACAAGCCCCTTTATCACTGAAACAAATTATAGTGGTGCTTATTGAGGGGATGGTACAGGTTCAATTGGTAGGCGCTAAATGCTTATTGATTTAGGTGCTTTTAGGTACTGCAGGTTCCTGTGGTGCGCTTGCAGAGGAAATGTGGAAGAGGTTAGGTGTTTTAGCTTATGTAAGTAAATACAGACTTCTTGCAGAGGCTTTGTTAGAAGTGTAAATCATGTAGAAAACAAGGGGAAGATACAGACTAGTGCTGTGGTGTGCTGGGTTGAGTCAGCTGAATCAGTGATGATTGAATTGGAGGAGTAATTGTTGAAGTTAACAATCTTCGGTTGCGTCGTGAGAGGAGCTTCGCACTGCTAGTATGGTTGAACTTGCAACATTTGCAACAACTTAAGTGTTTCTGTCAAGCAAAAAAGTCTCTGAGTAGTTCAGTACAAAATTTGACATCTAAGCTTTATTTTTTGTGTTGAGCTAATCACATGCTGCTGTTTTGTTCTCCCTGAAGTCACTGCAGAAGCTGTGAATCAGCATTGCAGGGTGGTGGGTTGTGATTGCTGAGGGATTCTCTAATGCCAGTGGGTGAATTTGTACTTAATATTGATAGAAGTGAAAAGAAAACATAGAACGGAATAAACTAAGGTAATTAATTTTTCAAAAAAACAATTTGTTTTTCAAAAAAGTACATTCAGAAAAATTAAATATTAAATTTAGAGAGTATGCTCTGCCTGAAGCGTGAAAACTTCTGTCTCCTCTGGCTTCTTCAGGCAAAAGCAATATTGAGTGAAGTTCTTACCTAGAGAATTTGGGAGACCAAATAGTTGAATTTGATGTGTTGGAATTTGGGAGACCAAATAGTTGAATTTGATGCTTTTGAGAGAGTGATGTCTTCTTTGACATGACTTAGTATTAACTGAGTCAGAATGATGATTTCATGTCTCTGCTTCTGCTGTTTCATTTTTCAACATTCTTGTCAAACCACAGTCTATCTAAAAAACATACATATTGATTATTTTTTTAAATAACCCAGAGTGGTATTCTTGGGAAAGCTAGACTCCATGTTTTTTTAATCCACTTTTTAAACAGAGCATAACTGAACAACCAAATATCAATTTTGTCAGCTCAATGGAAATATGGCTTGATTTTCCTAAAGAACTAGAACTAAAAAGCTTTAAACCCCAAACAACTTAAAGCCATCTATTCCTGAACCAACATTGTTGATCCTAAATAGGATGCATTCCAAACAAGATGAAGAAAGCCAGTATATGAGCGATGAGAGGTAATCTTCATTTATGGACCCTTTGTTCCTTTTCTCAACTGCAAAATCTCAAAAATTAGTTTCTCCTTAAGTTTTTCATTGGCTGCCACTCATGGAACTGAGAATTTGGGCTTGTGGACAGTTTTTTCATGATGAAGCCCTGGAAGGCGTAGAGGGATTTAGCAAAGCTGGATGAGAGGGGGAGTGAGAGCTGCTTGGAAAGAATTCTTCTGCAGTTGCTGAATTCTGCAGTAGCAGATTTTTCTTACTGGGAAATGAAGATGAGCCAGCATCAAAATTTCTTTTGCTTACTGGCAGTTGTAAGCTGCATATACAATTCTTTTTGTAGTTCACTCCTTTAGTCTTTGGAAAGGAGGACTTAGGACCTGGAATAAGTGGAGATAAGCTGCTTTGATCAGCACTCTACTAGCTGTGCAAATACTTACTAGTAAATAAACTTTTACTTAGAGTTGTTAATCACATTTTTGCTAAGAAGACAGTTTTGATTTGTCCCTTCCCTGGCTAAGAGAAAAGCTCTCTCAAATAACTTATTTTGTCATGTCAGGGCTATTTCAGATTGTGTGGCCACAATTGCAATGGCTTGAAAAGATGGTATTCAAGATTCTTTTGTCATTAGATATCTTCAGTTCCTCTGAAGCCAACATAAATGCTAGACAACATAAATGAAACACCTGTATTGGTGGTATAGTGGTGAGCATAGCTGCCTTCCAAGCAGTTGACCTGGGTTTGATTCCCAGCCAATGCACCAGTACTGTCCTGGGTTCAGTGGTGACAGTTAATTTTCTCCTTCCTAGTAGCTGTACAGTGCTGTGTTTCAGTTTGAGAACGGTTTTGATAATACACCAATGTTTTAGTTGTTGCTAACTAATGCTTACTCTTAATCAAGGCCTTTTCAGTGTCTCACGCTCTGCCAATGAGGAGGGGAGCAAGAAGCCTGGAGGAAGGAGAGACACAGGACACCTGACCCAAAATAGCCAAAAAGGGGTATTCCATCCCACAGCATGTCGTGCCCAGTATATAAACTGAGGGGAGTTACCTGGAAGGCGCAGATCACTGCTCGGGTTGGGATGGGTGTTGTCTGGCGGGTGGTGAGCATTTGTACTGTGCATTGCTTGTGTTTATTGTTTTTTTTCGCTACCCTTTTTAGTTTTATATTCTCTCCCCTTGTTATTTCCCTTATCGTTATTATTATTATTACAGTAGTAGTAGTAGTTTTATATTATACTTTAGTTATTAAGCTGTTCTTATGTCAGCCTGTGGGGTTTACATTCTTTTGGTTCTCCTCCCCATCCTGCCCAGAGCTAGAGGGGGAGATAAAAGGGGGGCATGAGTGAGTGGCTGCATGGTTCTGAGTTACCAGCTGGGCTTAAACCATGACAGTAGCATAAACTAAAAATTGTCAGGCCTAATTATTCTCATATGCATGCAGTTGTGTGCTCATGTCTGATCAAAGCCAAATTTGTACTGCTGGGTGATATGGTGTGTGAATGTATGCATGGAATTACTGTCTGTGTGCCTGCCCAAAACAAAGCAGAGATTACTTCATTTAAAAAAACCAACCAAACAACCAAACAAAAAAAATCCAGGTCTTAATGAAGTTCTGTCTTCTCTGATGTTTAAACACGTGTGGTTATGTATTTTTAGAAGGGGGTTCTATCATGATAAAATCCAAGTTTTTCTGCAACAGATGTCACATTTGTCTGAGGTGAACAGCCAGTATATGTGAAATTCTGAGCACTCCATTCAGCAGCTATAAAGTTTTAATTGTGTAACAAGCATTAAGAGGGATGTCTTCCTGAAACAGTTCCAGGACAGTATGTGGGAACTAGAGCAGTGCTGTCAGCAGGGAGTATGTATGTAGTCATTTATCTTGTTTTTCCCAACAGTATCCCTCTGTGTTTGATTAAATGAATATAGGGTTTTCTTACAGGCTTCTAAATCTGAATTTAGGCCAGGTTAGATGCTCAACTGTGACACTTTCAAATACAGTGTGAAGAAAAGGAATAAGAACTCAAATGTCTTATTAAGAAATGCATTAAAATGCTTCATCACAAGGCTGTAGAATAAATAAGTATTTTTTTCCACAGAGGTACATGAAAGATCTTTTTTTGGGAAATCAGACGGCACAACTACTCAACTGCTGTCCCCTCAAATGCATGCATAGCCTGATGAGCGTATAAAAGCTGGAACTAAAGTTCAAAACTCAGTGTTTGCAAAAAGAAACTACCTAAAGGTCAAACCACTTTTTAATTGATTCTAGAAAATAATATCTGTGTTGAAATTTGCACAGTAGCAAAACAGGCGTTTTTCTGCCCCAGGAGCCATCTATCCTTTGCTGGCTGTACCTTAGTGTGGGATGCAAAAAGCAAGTAATGGTCTTATTTTCTTGGTGCTCAATGCTTAATGTAGAATTAAGGCATCATCCTGCCTTTGCTCTTTCTTGTCCTCCTTTTGTGGGTTAGGCTGGTGTGTGCTGTCTACACTTGCTTGTAAATGCCAAGACTTCATGTCTGGGTAGCCTGCTGGGTAGCACAGACTTTACATGGTCCTGGTGGTCTGGAAGTGCACACAAAGAAAGAGCAAAAGTTAATCTCTTGTCCTGTGAGAAAGGAAATTTTTGTTGTTCTTCCCCAGAGTTCACTCCTTATCACCTACCAAGGCTCCAGGCTAGTTTACTTTAAAGAATTTATTTTCTGCAACTGTCCTGTTATGGTTAAAACAGTGGAAGATTGAGGGCTGAGAAATTATCCTCATGCAATGTAAGTGGAAAGCTTCTCTTCTCAGTTTCAAATTGGGTTCAGCTGAAGTTGTAGAAAACTGGAATTAGGGGGAGTGAGATAAACTGCAGAGCTAGCAATTGCCTGTAGAAAACTGAACAGGCAGAGAAACTTACGCATCATATTGATAAAGGTTAGCAATGTCAGACTTAGGTGCTCATAAAATAGAAGTCATTTAAGAATACATGTTTATTGGGTAAATAGCAGTTAGGTGCATCAGTGTTGTTGCAGGTTGGCTAGTTAAGTTAGGAGAGGTAGATGCTTTTATTCATGGCACTTAAAAATGTCCTCCACTGACTTTCACTATAATTTAGATACTTATGAACTCATTGACAGGATATGATATTCTCATTAATTTTATTTGCAGTTATATTCCAAAATAGTAAATAATACAAAATAAGAGATTAAATAGAAAGTCTACTCAACTCTGCCTTTAAGCATGTACATTACAGGGTTTTTTACGGGTGACAGAATTGGATGTTTTTTTAAACTGTCATTGTTTCCTTGGAATTTTTTGCAGAGCAAAACCTGTCCATTTTTGCACATATTAAACAAAGCAAATAATAAAAAACCTTTTGTAGCTGCAGAATAATGGCAGTAGCTTGACTTATTGTGTCCGTGTGCAGTGTTCGGAATGTCACCTTGTCAGAGATGTTTTTTTTTCCTGTTTACTAATATGGCAAAACACAATTTACATTTGTTGACAGATCCTGTAAAAATAAAGGTCTTGGCCTATTACTGGTTTTTAGCACAATGTTTAGTTGTAATAATAATTCATATTTTAGTATAGTTTAACTTTTCAGAAACCTAGAAAAATACGCACAGAAGCTGTAATGAAAGGCTATTGTTACAAGTTACATTGGTAAGCTCTTAAGAGATGTTGGAATTCAGATAGCTTGTTGTTCTGATGCTGATGGTTCGTAAAGTCCATGTAAACTGTGTTATGAGTATAAAAAATGGAGCACTTTGAAAAAACAGGTCCACCCGTCTCAAACTGGGCACCTGATATTAATGAAACTGTCTGTGGTGCTCTTGCTCATTTAAAATGGAAATAGTGTAATTAGCCTCACGAGAGCTAGTTAACACTTGTGTGTGCAAATAATATTGTGGTCAATTCCACAGGAAGGCTTTACAAATAGGAAGTAGGAATGGTTTTGTCTTCAGAGCTGGATTTGTAAGCTATGCTGTAAATCGAGCCTGATGTTACATATCAATGAATGGGCTAACACAAAATACGTAATAGTTATTTACCAACTGAGGAGGATCTAGCCTCAGTGCTGAAACTGCCAGTAGCCTAAAGGAAAAGGGACAGGTTGGGTGTGACTGGTAGGTTGTGTCATGCAGGCTTAGGGAGAGGCAGAGAAATATGGCTTGGAGCAAACTTCACAAATGTTGCTGGAACCGCTACTCGAGTGCATCTCTCCTGGTTTCACAAAACAACAAAAAAAGTTCATCAAATGCTCATGGCTCTTTATGAGGCACTTGTTTTATTTCTTCATAATCATTCCAGAAAAATGACATGTTTTCTAGGTTTTCAGCTGACTGTAATCTATATATAGGGCAACCCTTTAAAAAGCATGTAAAACAGTACCGTAGTCTATACCAATCTGTCTACAGTGTTAGCAGCGTCATTTCTGCTAGGAGTTTTTGATAAACTATACTTGTATATATAGATACATATATATATAAATATATATGTGTATGTACATATTATGTCTATATAACCACAGTGTGGCCTGGGCAATAAAAATGCAAACTAAACAGGAGATAAGAATCAAAAATCTGTACAAAATAAGAGGTATGGCATTTCAGTTAGTTATTGTGGATAGCTGAAATGGGTGAAAAGCCTTCCAGTTATTTGTGATATTTCTCAGCAAGGGCTGATTTGCAAGACAACCTTGTTGTCAAACTCCTTTTCAACATCAAAACATAGGTTTGGGTATACTGAGGATTTCCAGGGTTTTTTTAATCCTATTGATGCCTTTGGCATTTCTCCCATGAAATTACTGGCTCTCCTATTCCTTTTTTTATGTTCTTCTCTTCCCTGGACTTTAGAAGAAGTCCAGGTGGGTAGCGAGTTATGAATTTTACCAGATAGGCACGAATAACTGTGTATTGCAGTGGTGGTAGTAAGTCCCATGTGCATCATCTCTCCTGCTTTGTTGAACTGCTGTTGAGCTTGCTCAGTATTTACCTTTCTGAGCCTACAACTCATTTATTATAAAGAATACTTGCTTTACAGTTGGCCTAAAGTTACTGATTCTTTCATGCTCAAAAACATTGCAAACATATGTGTTAATTACCTGTTCACCATGAGCGCTGATGAAGGAATAGACGCTTCACTAGAGTTTAAGACCAGAAGCCCATACTTATTTTGGCTCATCTAGGACTCAGTTATAATGAATTGCAGTGGTCTGTGAAAAACCATGAAAATTAATTTTTCACTGCTCCTTAGTAGCATGTGGGTTTACTCATTGCTGAGGATGGAGTGTTATGTTCAATCAATCTCATAACAATAAAGATATCTTATAAACAGTTGTCAAAAAGAGACTTTGGAAAGCAAATAGTGAAAGGACAATTCAAGATTAATTTTTTTAATCCATATACCTCTTAACATTAATGAGTGTTTTTCAAGAAAGGGGCATTAAGTAGGAACATTTATTGTTGTTTATGTTTCTAAGTCCTTACTTCGTACTATTCTGAAGTTCTAAGCAGTATATTTTAAGTTTTCTTTAAACTGATGCTGAATAGATGATTCTTCATGGGTCTGGCAATTAATACTCACAAGATTCATAGGGTCAGGACGCTACACTTCCTGCCCCTTTAGTTC
Organism: Psilopsiagon aurifrons; assembly: GCA_025447955.1. Taxonomy (NCBI): domain Eukaryota; kingdom Metazoa; phylum Chordata; class Aves; order Psittaciformes; family Psittacidae; genus Psilopsiagon; species Psilopsiagon aurifrons. The sequence continues at coordinate 11,077 of JAOEHY010032795.1, forward strand.
CTCACAGGGGAAGGACCTGCTTGAAGGTCAGGAGTTCAGCATGTATACAAATTCTTTAATTCATCTGGGAAAGACTTAGTTAAAAGGAAATAGTGTCATGTTGTAGAGCATGGTGAGTGTTCTTGAAGCATCTCTCAGGTGCTTTACAGTTTTCCCAGAACTGGGAACTGCTTTTAGACCTGTCAGGATACTAGGTTTTATAAACATATCACTCACTCATATAAATGAAATGCTTAAAAGAGTATTTTGTAAATACAGTTCCTTTTAAAAGGAAGCAAAATAATGCTAGCTTTATATTTTCAGTATTTGGAATAGTAGCAAAAAGCTTCCACACTTGTTAACTGTATCTTTTAGGATTATCTTGTTTTGAAAACCTACGTTAAACACTTTCATATCCAGCCTGTAAAACTGGGAAATAACTCAGAACTCTGAAGTCTATAAATACACCTATTTACTTTACCCAGAACATAATTTTCCTGGACAGATTCCCATTTTTATTTAATCTTGTAACTTAATATAATTTATGTTTTTCCCAGCTGGGTGTTTTAAAATATCTCTGGACCGTCCACAACATGTACACATCCATTTTCTTTTTTTCCTTTTGGGAAGAGTGGGAAGAGTGGTTCAATATTTTTAATAATTTTTAACAAAGCATCTTCATGAAATACATGAAAGCAAGATGAGAACCATTTTGAAAACACAAACCATCTGTGAAATAATAGAATGAGCAGTGAGTTTGCTATTTTAATGTAAAAGAGATGCGAAGATGATGGTTCTGATTTCACTGATACCATCTTCAGTTCTGACACACATAATTCTGTTTAATAGTGTTACTCTTGGAACGGAATTAAACTTGACATGCTCCTGTCAGTGAGATCAGAACCATGCTGGGTTTCTAAGTAAGTGCAGTAGTGTTATTTTGTCATTAGGATTGTTTTGATTGGTCTGTTCAATTTAATGAACACTTTTTCCATCCTTGGTACACCAAGAATAGTTAAGAACAATGGTGGCAAAAGTCCCAACAGAAACAATGCCTATCATGGAAGAAGTCATAAAGGTGATCATGGAACTAGCTGGTGTTGTGGTGTGTTCAGGGTGACACACCCAGGGCATGCAGTTTGGACTGCAGTTTTCATAGGAAGAGATCCAGTGAGCTTTTGGGGTAGAGATGATCTGTTAGAGTGACACCAACAGCTTCTAAATAGTAGTGCTGTTGCATCACAGAGGAGCCTGTGCGTCTTCAGGATAAAAAGCAATTGTTCCATGGAGTCTTGTACCATCTTTTTTTTTTCTGTTTGTGTCCTTTACATTTTCTCAATGTTTAGTGAATGCGAAGCTGTCTAACAGGAAGGGTTCTTTTTCTCTAAGATTGTTTAGTTCCAGCTTATAACTGACTTCAGAAACACGATAGCGAGTGCTGCTTCACAGGAATAAAAAGGTTCTGACAGCAGCAACCTTCATCTTGAATATTGTTTATTCAAATTCCCTTTGAATGCTACAATCCAACTGCAAAACTACATTAAAAAACACTTCGTACACAATGGGCTGCATAAATAAGACCAGCCTGGCATGGCATCTTGTTCAACTGTGTTGTCTGTAAAATCTCTAAAGATGACAAAAAATATCCTTACTACATCAAAATAGAAAAGATACTTCCTCTATTTGAAATAAAAATGAGTGCAGTCTCTGGCTTAGAAATCAGCATTATTAACATTGGCTTTAAACATTAGTAGTGTGTTTTCAAATACTAAACTAGTTTCACAATAGGAAAGATTTTCAAAGGGCCCATCGGAGTCATGTAGTATCACCTGTTACACTGTTCTGTGCTGTTAGACCAAAAGCAGTTTGGGAGATGGTAGCATGACTGATGGAGGAAAGGCTGCTTTAAGACTTGATCCTGCTTTGACCTACTCAATAGGAATTTTTCCATTGATTTCAAGGTCATACTCGTACATGAAAAATGCCCCTCTATAGCTGTGTTATTTTCCATGGTGCAATGGTTAAGGTTCTTTTTTCCCCAAGTAAACTTCCTCACATTAACCTGGATAATATAAACATTCTGGAAGAAACAAAGGGCATTTTAGAAAAGTCTGTGCTGGCATCTTTGTGTCCCACAATTCAAATAGCTCTGTGTAATCACTCAGAAGTAGTCTAAAGTAAATAAAAAGGGTTGCCAGACCATAGCAGTTAGGACAGGCCTAACATAGGATGTAAGTTTTGAGCCATGGAATACCACATCCCATGTGCTGATAACAGGAGTCAGTGCACACCCTTCTTTTGTCTCTAGAAATGTAAATGAGACATTAATTGTAAATTCTGTTCTATTTGAATTAGAATTTACTTTGAAAGAAAGGCCATATAGAAGTTAAAAGTTTGCTACTGTAGTGCTGCTGCTTCACTAAAGAATTAACCAGGGCTTGGGAATTTGCCAGAGCTTGTTGCTTTTGGCTCATTTCCAGTCAAGCCTTTAAGAAAGCCACCAGCATGTTGTTGCTGTTAATGCCTTTGTGATCAAACATTGTGGTCTGCAGAAAACATTAGAGCAATGCTAATGTATTCCCATAATTCTGTCTGGTCAAAACCTGTAATTCCAGCAAAACATTTCAGGAGAAATGGCACAGTTTTTCACAAAACTATGGATTATAAAGTTTTTGTGAAATACGATCAGCCAAATGTAAATTCTCTGCATCTAAGGATTCTGTATAATGCAGTTGTAATCGCAGCTCATAAACCATGTGTCAGCCAGGAAAGGGAAGCGTTCGGATGAGAACAGTTGCAGTCTTCTGGTCTTTTAAAGTTCACGTACTCAGGTCTGTGGCCGTACCTTGTTGTTCCACACAGGAAGGTGTTTTCATATGTGGTACTCATAGATTATGGAGATAAAAACGTCTGTCTCTCACTGGAGGAGCACTGTTGATGGACAGCCAACCACAGCAGCTCTACAAACCTGACAAAGCATGCTCACTTTTAGTATTGGTTATAAAACTTTTCACAACACTCTCATATGTTTCTTCATATCACCCTTGTTGTAGACCCAGTTCCTTAGTGTAAATACAGGCAGCTTTGATGTATCAGGTACCAGTTTTGTGGACTTGCTGAAGGACAAGCACCCCTGTAAAGACAGGAGTGTTTTCCCATCTCATTGACCATTTTGGATGAGCTTACAGCAACATTTCCCCATCACATGCAGTCTTAAAGCTAATCAGATACTTCAGAGAGAAAGACTTTCAGAAGTTCTCACTGCTGTCAGATTATATAGGGAGGCATAAAGGCCTCACAAACCACGGACCTAGCTCGCTGGAGGCAGGGCAAAGGCTTCAGCTGACTTCAGTGAACCTCCTTGTTCTGTCCTCAGTCACTCCGTCTGGCTACATGTTGTTCTGTATGCACAGCATCTTCTGCGACCAGGTGATGAAGCAGACAGGGAAGTCCATCCAGCAGAAAAATAACCCAGGAAAATAACTGAATTACATTTCAGCTCAGCATCTAGCTAAGTGATTGGGATGTAGCAGCACAGGAGGGTTTAGAGGTACGGAGAAGAAATTGTCCTGGAAAGGAAGAAAAAAAATGTCAAGTACAGGCTTTAAAAAGGCAATTTATCTTTTGGCACAGATTTAGATCAGACACTGTCATGGGATTCACCATCTTTGTAGGACAAGCAAGAGATTTTTGCCCACATGATTGTGAGTGAGGAACATAATCCCCTGCAGGAGTAAATATTTAATCTCACAAATTTTCTAGAAAAGAATTCACAAAATGAATTAGCTTCTGTTGGATTACATTTAGAAAAAAAAAAAATCTCTGACTTTTTAAAATAATAATAACAAACAAGCAGGATATTTTTGTTGTTGAAGTATTACCCTGCAGTACAAGCACTGGGTCCTTTTCCCGTACTGCAGGAATGCCTAGCAAGGCTCCTAATCCTGGGGATAGTGAAGCCTTAGAGCAGTGAGTTTCACTCCAGAAGATTGTATCCAAGGAATGCAGATGTGATTGCTGATTGAACTATTTTTTGTTGAATTTTATTAATAAAGTTGTTTTAGTGGGAAATACAGCAGTAAGGCTACAGAGAAGATGGCTGCTGAGCGATCTGAAGGATCTAGAAAAAAACTGAAGAAAAACAAAATAGCTAAAACAGTGGAATAGGCATTGAAATAACCAATGATTATTTTAGAAAGTGGTGGCTCTGAAAAGCTGCAGGCATTGAAGAAAAGCTCTGAGAAAGTAAACTAAAGACAAAATAAGAAAGAAGGAAGCACGGCTTGGCACAGAGAAAGAAACAGGAAAAATTCCAGTCAATGCAATTGGAAAGAAATGTAAGAAGTTTTAAAGGAGATACCAGCGTCATAAAACTGGGTCAATTTTTAAGAGAGAAAATTCTCACACACAGAAACTGTGTCTACTGGATTGGTCAAGTATGCATAATTTTTGAGGATGTTCATTGCTTTTCCAGATGTGTGTGTTATCCTTTGTGGTTTGGCTGAGATCAGAGAGACTAAAAGAAAGCACAGTATGTATCAGAGATGTGGGAAAGTTTGTTCACTCTTTGCGAACTTCCCTCCAAACTGTATCTGATTTCTAGTTACGTATCCTGTTATGAGTATCAAAGAATCAAGATGGTTTTCTTCTCACATTAATTTTGATTCAGTTCTTAGGATATGTAAACGCTACCTTCTTGTCCCTGACTGATCTCATATGCTTCAATATGGTGTTTTCTACTAATATCTTCAGCTGTCCTCGTACTAGGAAGTCAAGGAATATGTGGCATGGGAGGGGTTTTCAAGAATCTGTGAGACTTGATATCCTGCGAGCTGATCTAAAGCTTTCAGAGAATGGCTTGGGAAGAGGACCAGAAGTACTATTGTGGAATGTGAAAATACTTTGGAGTATGAAAATAAACACCTCCATTACATTATTAATGTTTTTCATGCCATTGACCAGAGAGTGATGTGCCTTTTATGTAGAAGTATATAGTCTCACCTTGCTGTATTTAAGAAAAAAAAAGCTTACAGAGTTGTGCTGCCTTTTGGACAAGCTGCTGACTCAGTGTTCAAGCTGAAAGGAATAAGAAATGATCCTGAAAAATGAAGGAGTCATTTTTTTTTTTTTTTACTTAGCAGCAGTAGTAAGAGTGCATGTGGTATATGCGTGAGGCCTGTCTTAATCCTGGGGTTGAGAATTGTTTCATTTAGTGAAGAAATGTATATTTCTTATTGTACTTTTAGTCATGAAAGTAGCGTGCAATGCAAGAACAAGCTCTTACAAAATCCTAGCATGCTTTTTTTTTTCCCTGTCTACTGGGAATGTGCAAAAGGTATTTGATTAGGTACCTACATCTTTGTTTTATATTCCTCTTTGAAGATATGTGCAAATTGTGTTAAAAACATCCCATGCCTTTTGTAAATAAAGTAGAATCAAAATTGGAAGGAAAGAAAACACTTGTTTAAAAAGTGTTTGAAGAGCCCATCTTGTCTGGATTATTGGATAGGCCCCTGCTTTAAAATGCAGATTCTGTGGTTGTGAGGTTCTGTACTGAAATATCACATTTATTTTCCCACAGCTAATTACTGTTTTAGAACATGCATGGTCTGAAATATTTGTGTTGTACCTTAATGGCTCTGAGATATGGAACAGATTTATTTGTCATTTTCTATCTCAAGTAACTTCTTAAAGGTAGAACCTACAAACTTGTTTATTTAAAAAGGCTAGTATCAAACATTGGTTTATCAATATGGTGCTTCTCCCTCAGCCAAAAAGATTTTATGCTATTTTCTTTTTAGGAGGGAGGCACAGCTGGATGAAGAAGGACAGTTTCTGGTCAGAATCATTTATGATGATTCCAAAACCTACGATCTGGTTGCAGCTGCAAGCAAAGTCCTTAGTAAGTAATAAGGTTATCTTCTTTGCCCATTCTTCGCAGAAAAAAGCATGCACACCACCCTCCCCCCAAAAAACCAACTAAACCAAAAGAACAATGTAGCACAGAGCAATGGGATTTAGCACAGAGGAAATGAAAATAGGGTAGTGGTCAAAGAGATTCTTTTTTTGTATCTCAGAAGAAAGGAGTTTATTTAAGATATTTTTATTCCTTTTATTCCTTAAAGTGATTTTTATTACTTCCAAAGTATTCCAAGTAATAGGAACACCTTAAACTGTAGTAAACTGTAGTAATATACCTCATCCACAGAGCATGGTCTGTGTTACAAGCATTTGGTAGTAGTGATCCCTACTAACAACTGATTCCCTTTATTTTCAAGTAGTGATTACTAAACTGAATCAAACTCTAAAATGCTATAAATGCATGAAATGCGCAGTGGAGCAAAGTCATCATGGTAATTGGTAAATCCTAATGAAATTCCTGTATTTAATACTTATTACGTACCATGTGTGGACCCTGAATCTTGGTTTTCTCATATTTTTGATGTACTGGATCTAGGTAGAGTTCAAGTACTGTCTTTCTTGTTTAATGAAGATGAAAGTGAAGGGGCAAGCAAAGCGCATGAAATACAGTGTTTGGACTTAATGGTATTTTCCTGTTTTAACTAGATCTAAATGCCGGGGAAATTCTTCAGATGTTTGGGAAGATGTTTTTTGTGTTTTGTCAAGAATCTGGTTATGATACAATTCTACGTGTCTTGGGCTCGAATGTCAGAGAGTTTTTGCAGGTAAGAATTTTGTGGCAAATTATTTTAGATACCACACAGAAGTATGTTCTAGTCAGCAGATTAGATTGAGATTTGAAAATACAGATTGCAAATCAGTAATCTCCCAGTTACTTGTGGAGAGGTGCCTGGAAGCCTTCTGCCTTGATACTTGTTTTTTATAGAGCTTTCCACTACTCAGCAGTTTTAGTGGTGGTGTTCTCTTTCTGTTCTCTCAGTTAATACAGTTAACTGATAGAGTAGTAATTTTCCCATAGCATCTTTGACTGTTCAGTTTTATAAATGAGTGAGAAGGCATGTAACCTGGGGTTGCAGAGGCTTTCATAAATCTGAAATTTTATTTGAAATTCCAAAGAAGTTCTCATATGTAACAGAAGTATGGAGTAGAAGAAACATGGAAAACCCCACCAGTCTACATTGTCTGTGTGTATTAAGTAAAAAGACTTAACCTTGTTTATACTAGAAAACAGAAAATGTGGTCTTCAGATTTGTGGGGTGTTTCTTCTGATTTCTCTCGGACTACCTATAGCTACTAGTTACTTCTAATTGTACATTATGTACAAAGCTAGGTGTCGTACACAGCTCATCTCAAAGACATTATCCTTCATCCCTGAAATAAAAGTGGGATAGAGCAGCAGCGTTGAAGTAAATTTTCATGCTTTCCTGACTGCAGAACTGCGTGGTATGGCACTGTAAACCAAAACAAATTGAAAACAGTTTTTCAGTGGCGTGAAAGAAATGCAGTTGCTTCTCTAAAGTGTGATATCTAACTGCAGAAAAAAATGGGCTTCCTCTTTTTGTCACTTGAAAATTGCTAACTTCAGAAAATCACTTTGGATTTAAGATTTGTCATATATTTCACTTTTTGAGAGAACTGTGTGTTATAATGAGTTTAAAAGTACTCATTAAGATTTCACAGGACATTGCACAAAAGCTGAGTGTCATCTCTGTTGATTTTCACTGGAAATTTGGCAGCCTTTTGTAATCTGTTCCCTTAAAATGTCTCCAGCAATATTAAGTGAAAAGAGCAGAGTACACGGGTTGCTAGATTACTAGAATATTTACTTCTGTGTCTCACTACCTACTACAAAACTTGGATTATTACAGAGCATCCTAGACGTAGTCAACCCAGACTTCTTGTACTGATCCCATGAACTGTAATTGCTGGGCAGATAGTTTATGTGTACCTTCCAATATGTGCATACCATGTGTGAACTGTGTACTATTGTCTGTCTGTGGGATGTGACATCTTTTATATTTTATGGCTTCATTCGCAGGCCGCCCTCAAAGCAAGATAAATGTGATTTCTAAAGATGACTCATGTATTGGTTGCAGTTAGGGTTGAGCAAGAATAGGGAAGGAGGAAAAAAAGGGTGTATCTGGTCCACTGCTTAATCACTGTGGGTATACATGCATGTGCCAGTCCTTCTCTATTCCTTTCCCTCATGCCCTTTTCCATACAGTATACTTTCTTCCATTCCTTAATCATGTGTGGACATGTTTGTAATGCACATTTATAAAAGTGTAAACAGCTTAAATTTATTTTCTTTATATAATAGTATTTTAAGCTGCTTTGTTTGAATTTCAGTGTTAACAGATGATATTGGCTATTATATACTTTTGTAAATTATAACAGGGCTAATGTACTGGTAGCTCTTCCAGAAGTGTACTTTTTAGCTTTTTGTTATGATGAAAAATCAGCGTTATCTGTGATTTATTATTTGTGCATCTTCCAGCAGTCAAATTAGGTCAGGAAACTAATTCATATACCTATTACAAAAATAGGTGAAGATCAGGTTCAGTGGGCTGAACTTGAGTCAGCTTCTTAAAATACATAATGGAGTTCCAAAAGGTGCTTCTTGAAATCCGTAGCAAGTCAGGGTATATGAAATAATTGAGGGCTGCAGCTTTTTAAGGCATGTGAAAATAAATCTCATCTTTGCATTTTGTTTTCCTTGGCATCTCAGAGAAAATTGAGTTTATTCGTAGATGAAACACAGGTACTTCAAACTTCATGAAAGAGGAAAAAATAAAACAAGATGCAACTAAACCTAATATTTACACTTTCTATGAAAAAACAGGCCTGGAAGAACTGAAAATCAGATCGAAATATGTGCTGAGAGAAGCAGTGTAAAAAGAGGTACCTCCTAAGAATCCCAGTGTGTAGCTTCCTACTGAATAAAAATCAAACCCTGGAGTAGCGGTTCTTTCATTTAGGAAATCATTTACATGGCTATTTAATTGTTCATAATGTCAGTGCAATAAATTTCAGGGGTCTAATTCCTCTTTTAGAAAAGTTTCCAAATGCTCTGTACCACACAGAACTGAACAGCATCTTTGAATTTCAGGTGCCAGTGACAACTCTTTTGCTTTTAGACAGGTCGGGATCTGCCTGATTTAATATCACTGCTTGTTCTTGCTTGGGCATCTCTTAGTGTTTCACCATGGAGCTGATCACTGCTCTCCAGAGTGCTAGAGTTAGTGTCTCTGGTCCCAGCACAAGATCTGGCATGTATCTAAGCAGTCAAGGAGCCAAGAATTCTGGCACAGAGCTTAACCTATTATCTGTACATGATCACACCTCTAGCCCACAGCAGAAACAAACTAGAAAAACCCACACATTTGTTCTTCCAGAAGCTGCAGTATCAATTTAGAATGGATGAAACACATATGCACACAAAAAAAGTGGGAGTGACGATGAGAATGACACAATGACAATGTCTAAATGCAGGGTCTGGGAGTGATTTCAGCTCCTTGATCTCGAAGCACATCTTTACAGCTTCTTGTGTTGGAGCAAGGTTCTGAATACAGTAAGCTCTTTGCTTAACCCATAAAGTGTATACACAGGGAGAAAAGACACTTGGGGGACTAGAAAGCAGCTGCAATATATCCTGTGCAGGTCCACACTCAGGGTGATTAGAGAGTAAAGACTAAAAGGATATCATATTGGCTCACCTGTGACACTTCTTGGACAAAGTCAGCAGAAGTGGGGTAGCGGGCTGGCAAAGTGGTCTTGCAGAATGGGGGTAGTGCCAGATGTTAGGAATACTTGTGTCAGACTTAAATGTCACACAACCATCTGGCCTTACACAACCCAAATTCTGGCCCTGATATCGGCCATTTCCCGGAACAAACTCCTTTTGAAATTCTTCAGGTGTTGATGACTGTAACTGAAAGATTGTCGTCCCTTCCCATGTATCTCTTCAGCAGTTTTTTTCCGAAAGGTCAATATATCCCAGCTGTTTCTGAGGCATATGTACTGAAAGAGCATTTCTGTACCCAATTAAGGAGATTGTGGGGCACTCCCTCAGAGCCAGTCAGACCTCTTGGCCTTTTCTCATCCACACTTCCAAAGCAGTCTCTTCCCATTTCATTGTTTTGAACCCTGCAAAGATCTCCCATAATTTTCCTTCAGGCAACTGCAATTGAATGCCCACTAACAGCTGGAATGAATTGATTCCCAGATTGTTTCCTCTTCAAGTTTTAATTTGAAGGTGTTGATATAGCAACAAAAACATAGATTTGAAACAAACCAAAAAACTGAAGGAGGAAGTTCCAGGCTGAGTACATCCTACGGATTCATTTCTAAGCATCTCATTTCCTCTGGAGGCCTCCCAGAAGAGGCAGCTGTCCAGGCACTTCACAGCTCACATGAAATCTAGTTCAGTATGGTTCCACAAATTTGATGATCGACAGATGCTCATGAAAGGTGGAGGATGTCCCAGACAGCACGTTGAAAATATTTTCACCTCTTGTGCTAGCAGAAAACAATATGCAGAGCCTGGTTCTAGCACTTACTTGGGAGGGTAAGAGACCAACATTTAAAATACGCAATAATGTTCTGGACTTAAGATGTTGAGGAGTTATATGATTTTTACAATGTAGGTAAATAGTTATATGAGTTGCAACACTATCCAGCAAACTAAGTTGCTCTTGCTGTGTTAGATATACAGTAAATAGCAATCTGGAACCTTGGAAACTGCTTTACAAAGTTAGAGCAAGTCTTATGTTCTAAGTGTGATATTGATCTCATTGTTCTCTTTAATGTCCTTATTAGACATGCCTATCAATTTATCATTTAGGTCTCCTCTTTCTGGTCAAGATTTAAAGTTCATGCATAAGATGTCCAGGACATTAACTAGAAAAGTAGACGACTTCTTCCCTTTCCTGAATAATCTTTTCTGAAACATGATTGCAGCAGCTGTGATATGTGCTATGTATTCTGTGGGGCTTTTTTCAGTTATTGTCAGAGAAAATATGTATTTGAGGTTGTCTTTCATTCATTTTTATCTTTACATTAAAATTTGGAACTTTGTCAGGTCCTGTAAACTTGGGTTGACTGTTTCAAATGTCAGAACCAGGCCTTTTCATTGAAAATAAGGAAAAAGAGTCATGTTTATTCAGACATGCTTATTTGTATTTGACACCTAAATTAATATCTGAAGAGGAAATTATAGGGACTGTAATAGGAAGGGATAAAAATGGATAAGGTACAGGTTTGGGAAACACACAGTCTTTAATTCAGGGTGTTTCCAAATGCAGCATAGTCAAGCATGAATTCATACTAACTGGAGTAATTTTTAATAGTGTTAGTTTTGATTGCCACAGTAGATGGGAAGAGCATCACAAAATTACCTGAAAAGCTTTCTATGATGACAATTCTACAAATCATATGGCAAATGCACAGGGAACACAAGCAGCAGGAAAAAGCAGATGTTAAAATTTGACAGAATATGTACACACTTTCTTCAGAACTAATAAGTGAATGCTTTATAATCATGTTTTTAATTTCTTCTTCCAGAACCTGGATGCTTTGCATGACCACCTTGCTACTATTTACCCGGGCATGCGAGCCCCCTCCTTCAGATGTACTGATGCAGAGAAGGGGAAGGGACTTATTCTGCATTACTATTCGGAAAGAGAAGGTCTCCAGGATATTGTCATTGGCATCATCAAAACAGTAGCTCAACAGATCCATGGTACAGAAATAGATATGAAGGTAATCTCTGAAGGGATGCGCATATCAAAAGTTTTTGTCAAATAAAATCAGAAGTGAAGTTAGCTCAGATTGAATGGTTAGTTATGTATAGTGATGGTGATATACTTGATGTCCTTGCCTAGATTCTACTTTTTAGAAATCCATAGTTGAAACATTTGCAGCAGGTGTTAGTACTCTAATACGGAAGGATGCAACAGAATCAAAACAATCCTCTTCTTAGGTCCCTGTTTATTTGAAGTGCTGAGACAGACAAGGAGGGCCGTGTTGGAAAGTTGGCTGCAAGAGTGCTGAAGCTGTTGATTGACAAGCATTTCTTCCAGTAGCACAGGCAACTTATTCAGTCCTCCTTCTCTTACTGCTCAAGCTTGTCGTTTTGCAGCTTCTTCAGCTGTGTCCTTCCACCTGTTGTCAAACTATAAAATAAGCTAGACTGAGGAAGTGAACTGGGTTCAAAATAACATTTTTCTTTTTTCTGGGTTATTAAAATGACTTTTTTTTTTCCTGGGTTTATTACAAGTATTCCTTTATGTGGTCTGGTGTTCTTTCTGTCAGAGTTCTGCCAGCATAGTCAAGGGTTCATGCAAAAACAAAAGTGGTCAGCAAGGCACAAGAGAAATAATGTGTTCTGAGGAGGTTTAAGTATTTATTATAAATTTACTTTTTATTTTCATGTGACTTCCTTAAGCTTTTCTGGAAATATTATTGTTGTGCTGTAATTAGAAAAGAATTAATACTGGTGGTCAAACCTATTGTAAGTGAGAACAAAGTTCAATTTAAATCCAAACTATACTTACAGGTTGTCTGGGCTAAGAGCACATAGAATCATAGAATAGTTAGGGTTGGAAAGGACCTTAAGGTCACCTAGTTCCAACCCCACTGGCATGGGCAGGGGTGCCTAAAAATTAGTGTTACCTCTAAACTGAAGAAAGTGCCTATTGTCTGTATTTTATTTTGTCTGTTGCTCTGTTTTTTCCCATGTCTCTACTAGAAAGTCACGTCCCCTCAGTCCTGAACTTTTGTTGTCTGCTGGTTAATAATCCTAGCTTTTGACACCTTTAATGACATTAAATAGTGCTTAGCTCTACATGTGCTCACAAACTACAGTGGTAGTTGTGCAGAGAATAATCAGTTACTTGTTTCTGCAAGGTCAGAGTGCCAAAATTTGCAGCTTATCCCCACAGACAATGAAAGTCTCCCTCTGTTACTCGACAGGTCAACTATTAATCATTAATGGAACATAGTGAGGATATTACAGCAGAGTAAGCCTGCCTTTGTGGTACCTGGCTAGTTATACACTGTTCAAAAAAATGAGAACAGGAGAAAAAAATTGTCTGACTTAGTTCAGTCCTTTGCCTCATAACTCAATGCTTTCATGTCTCAGACTGTTTGTAATACTTTGTTTGAAGCAGCACAGCACAGAAAAACAATGGAGTTGATTTTCATTCTGTTTTTGTGGACCAATCAATGCCTCTTCTGTAAAATTTTTGGCTTGGTCTTTAGTTAGATTTTTGCTTAAGGAAGAATTTTTTATAACTGGCAAGAGCCTCAATGCCTAGCTCTAAGTTTCTCATGTTATTATGGGAGTTGTCTACCAGTATGCAAGAACAAAGATGAGATTCACAAGCTGTCCTTCCAGATCTCTATCCAAAGCATTTACATAACAATCCAACACAGGACTGGTTTAGTAAGTTCTGCAGTTCTCTTTATATTAATTAGTATGAAGTTAATATGTACAATTTGATGTTTAGTACTTTCTTAATAACTTTTCTTTTTTGGCTAGTTAGAACAAATACTTGCCTAAATCCATTTGAGAGAATGCTTGCTTCTAAGTCTGTATTTTCGTAAAATTCTGCATGAATTATCTTAATTTTTTCTTACCAGCTTCTGTGCAAGTGGTAGCAGATCTTAATTGTTTACAGTAATTCTGCTTTTATTTTATTAAGTGATTAGATTTTGTTTCATGGGTTACACAGAATCACGGAATGGCAGAAGTTGGAAGGAGCATACAAACAT
>JAOEHY010032796.1:0-25989 GCA_025447955.1 Psilopsiagon aurifrons
CATGGTTTAGTGGGAGGTGTCCCTGCCCATGGCAGGGGGGCTGGAACTGGATGATCTTAAGGTCCTTTCCAGCCCTATTCTATGATTCTATGTGCCTCCACAGCTCCATCCTACCATGCTGGGAGGAGTGGGGTATTTCCCCATCACCCGGCCCTGTCTTGAAAGCATTTGGGGATGCAGAAGATTGCAGCATTGGGGCATGGTGCAGCCAACCCCAACTGCAGCAGCTTCCATGAAAACCTCATTCTCCAGGGCATGAGACATGGCATGTTGGTTCAATGAAAGAAAGGAGCTTAGGCTGAGAGTGGCAGCTATACAGATATAGCACCACTTTTTGCCTTGTGTATATGTTATTTCTTGTCTTGTTTTTTTGTTAGCTCTCTCCAGTCTTCCACAGCCATGAGCAAAACCCCATCTCAGCCATGCTTCGCATCCTCTGGCTGGCTTAGGGCTTTCAGCTGCTAAATACAAGTTGCCGGTAGAGTTTAGACCAGGTGATGTGGATGTATTTTGTTTGAAAAGGTGTTGAACTCAGGAAGGGGCATGGGAATAGACCTGTCATGGAAAGAGAGGTGGAACCATGAGCCCCAGGAAGGGTCCAGCCCTGCCACATGTGTGCTGTGGCTGGGGGTGCAGAAAACCAAGATAAATGAGGTTATTTCAGAGATTTAAAAGGTGTTTTCTGCATTTGCCCTCCCTACATTCACCCACTGAATGGAGCAAAGCAGATGGTCACACACATTCCTCAGTGAGGAGGCAGTGGGCTTGTCTTCAGCCTGCACTGCGAGCTGCTCAGGAGACTGAAAGCAAAGCCTAGAAGTAGGGAAAAAAACCCCGTCCCTGTAGGTGTGAAAGGGAAAATATCAGAGCTGATGTTATACAAGCCTAGTGGTATGATGGCCTGAAGCAAAGCTGTTATGTGAAGGGCTAGTCACAAACCCCAATTTTAGGAAGTGCAGATCATGTCAGTAATGTATATTACAACAGCTCCATAGTGTGGATCAAATATTTAAAGACTACCTACACTTCTGCTTTTTATTATGAAATGACTGCAGAAAAGAGCCAAGTTCTAGCTGCTGGCCGGACTTCTTGCTTTTTTTTTATTAAATGAGGCCATATACGTTTCCTCTGGGATACATTTGGCACTGGAGCTATTTAGGTCTGAACCTTCATCACTAAATTCAGAAGGATTTTTCTGTTCAGTTTAAGGAGAGAGGAATCAAGGTCACAGCACTGGAGAAAAACTCTTAAGACCAAATACTACTCTGATTTCTGAGCACTGTTTATAAAAATAATCACCCTGATTTAACAACTGAACTTCAGCAGCAGCAACTTGTCTGTACTGGGCTTAGATGAAAAATACAAAAACCCACCTGCGCATCAAGCTTTAAAATGGTGAAGTTATCACTGTACAGAACGTGAAATGGGCTCAGTTCATCATAGTGAGTATTTTTTGCTTTTGTAATTAATTTTTCTTTGGTTCACCTTTTCTGTTCGCTATTTAAGGTAAAAAATGAAGCACTGAATTATCTATAGGTAGAAAGGAAAGAAAGCAAAAATTGGGAAGTACTTCTTAAAAGGTGAAATGCAAAAAACTTGGGAAGAAATTGCATTCTGATAATTTTCCCAGGAGTCAATTTTGAAAGACAAATCTTGTTTTGAATTGCAGATTCCAAGGCTTTAAGAAATGGCTAACATATTGTTGCTAGAGTACCCTACTTAGCATTTCTAGCATGGGGGCAATGTAAATATGCTGCTCTTCGTGCTGAGTTTCACAACTCCTCACTGCTTAAACCACAGCACATTTGCAAGCAGCTGATGAGGAGTTTGCTGATACTGAGCAAGGTTCTGGCCACTGCCTGCCCTGGCAGTGCTGGGTGCTGCCCATGCAGCTACAAAGAGTCACATGTCCCGCGGGTGCTGTGAAGATCCTGCCAACACTCTTCTTAATGAGGGTTAATTAATAAATTATTTCATTGTAAGTTTGATAGAAAATTCCAAATTCAGGCCAAGAACTTCAACTGAAAGATGTCTGTTTTGTTTTGTTTTGTTTTTAAAGTGCCAGCAATCCAAAACCCAGGAAGTGAACAAAAGATTGAGTGTGCCCACCAAACAGCACTGTGTGAACTTCCTTGGGGCCTGGTAAACAGTAGCCCCTGCAAACTGGTAAACAAGTATTCTGGCACTGTCTCAGCAGTGAGGACTGGGCTCGTATTCCCTGTGCACTTGGAAGGCATGTACATCTTTTCAGTCGGGTTGAACTCTTGCTATTCGTTCAGATAATGAGCCTCAATCAATGCTCTCATTGACTGACAAAACCCAGGGTGAACAAATTCATATTTAAACCCCAGCTCCTGCAAAGTGCCCTCAGAAGTGATTGCCGGACATGTGCAGAGTCACCCAGGAGCAGCTGATTAGTGAGCCAATTAAAATGAAACTGATGGATTGTTAAAGCATCCATAGGTTTTCCAGAGGCCTTCTGTGATTTGGTGCAGGCTGCTGCTTGCTTCCTTTTTAATTATTAATTATTATTATTTTGCAGGCAGACTTGAGCTCAAGGTTTCTACACTGTGTGCAGGTGGGGGTGCTTGTTCCCAGATGTGTGTACCTGGCTCGAGTGCCTCTTGGAAAAGTTCCTGCAGGTTTGGAGCACAAGCAGCACCAGATCCTATTACCAGCACGTGATCCTCTTCAAGATGTTGATGATGCTCAGGCAGGACCTCAATGCCTGCAACACTTCTTGGCTGTAAGTCTCTAATGCTAGGACAAGGGTGAGAAGTTCAACAAAACTTTAAGCAAGATGGTAACTTCCTCAAGGGGAAGAGTTTTTGGGTTTGTTGATGACAGGTTTTCTTCTGACAGCCATCAGCAGAGATTCTCATTCCATTCTCTACAGCATTTTTGGCATGAATATATTGAGGGCCTTGACACTGTGAAATAGATCACTAGTGTGATCCAGTCTGGCACATCCTACAGACATACAGACACACAAACACATCCTACAGCTTCCCCAGGAAAGTTTGAGGACTTAATGTATGCCAAGATCACACAGACAAAAAAACCCTCAACACCTCTTTCCTTCTTAACAATCATTATTTTATTAATATATTTTACAAGATTGCAGTTGAAATCATTTAAATACAAATTTTTTTTTATACAGAAAGTGTAATAAAGTTAAAATAGTTCCTTGTGTAATTCATAGCATTATTGCAATGCTTACAAAATTTTGCATAGAGTGTGCAAGGATTGATGTTATTTGATACAAAAAAGCTTTATATTTTCCCACACAACCACACACATACATAAATTAAAAAGAAAAAAAGCCAAACAAATCTGAATTTCTTCATGAGAACTGTGATAAAACTTCAAATTCACTTTGTCCTGTTTACACGATCAAGGTCATTGGTGGTTATCAGAGTAGAGGTCAAACAAGGTATTTTACCATCACAGATGAAAACTGCTATAGCATATGGGTCATGCCTTTTATGTTACTGCTGTAAATGAATGGGGTTTTGCTTTGACTCGCACTGAATGTTCTTTTGCTGTTGGGTTAATATTGACAATGGAGCATTTGTTGGGTTAACATTGACAACTCTATTGGCATTTGCGCACAAGGAAACTAATTCAAATAAAGTGTGGGCAAAAGAACCCAAAACCAAAACCCAGATGGATCTGAGTCAGATCCAGCAGGTCAGTTCTTTCCTTGATACCGGACTACTGCATACTGCAGATCCAGACTGAGATATGGGTTGCAGCTCAGGAAAAGCTCTCACCTAGGGAGGAATATCGCTGTGAATGCTGTCAGCTGAGCCCTCCTTCAATAAGCACAGTAGATGATAACTGCTCCGATCTGCTCTTTATTCTGGCATGCTCTTACTCTGCTGAGCAAGGGCAGGATTTGTTCATCTTTGTGTTTGCTCTGATAACCCACGTAAGGGGACAAGAAAATGAATTCCTCCAGTAGCACCTGCTCTGTGAAACTCCAGTTGGTGGTGGTGGCAAGGAATGAAGCTGGATGAACAAGCCTCCATTTTCAGGCAGCAGCTTGAGCTGACAGTGATGGAAGACTTGCCACAGCTCTGCACCCATGTGATAAGGAAACCCAGAAGCTCGAGGAGTCCTGTGTCCCATGCTATGCCCAGGAGCACCTGGGTTGTGGTTTTGACAGGGCAGCCAAACTCTTCTTTTGCTTTCACATAAGGTGCTAAACCTTTGTGTCCAAACCCTTTGGTGGTGTAGGCTATTCGTAACTTAAACAGACCCAAATCTGGATTTAAACCAGCTACAGTCAACGCCCTGTGCTGTGAATAGTCCTGTTGCACTGCTCCAGCCCAGATTCCAAAGGCAGGCATTATACCTTGCTGCTATTTCTAGTGCAGAGGACCTGGCAATGGGATGAAGATAAATGAGAAAGAGCAAAGGCACCCACCAGCCTCCCTTGCCCCTCAGGCTTCCAGAAGTGAACCAGAGTAGCGCCTCCGTGGCAACCCCTCAAATGCTGTACAGGTATTAACAGGACAAAGCAGAGCTGGCTTTAAGAGCTACTTGGCTGTGCCTTCTGGAGTTACTGTCGATGCTTTCAACATGGCCAGACTTGTTAGAAGAGCAACCAACAACTACCAGCACTATTTATACCACTCAGACTGCAGATACGGATCATCTGTCACAGCATCATTAATGCCATGTGTTTCACTATCCACTACATCAGTAATAGCACTGAGACCCAGAGCACAAGCTCAGAGGAGGACCCAGATGAAGACAAAATTGCCAGGCTCTGGTTTAGCAAAAGAGCTAACTCCCTTCTCTAAGGCAGCCACCCTCGAGATATCTAGCCATAGTGGTGGGGGGTGGTGGTGTTTGCAGCTAAGTAAGAGTGGGAGAAACTCTAACAGCAACATACTTTTCAATTACAATACAGCCTTCGATAAAAATAGAACCACCCACAAATAATTATTCTTTAGCTCCCCAACATGAGCCTGCCTCGAGATGTTTCAAGGGTTCTGTTATGTGGAAGTTTTTAAAAGACCAAAGAAATTACATTGCTTTAGAAAGTGATAATGCATTTAGCAGTAGCAGACTTCAGAACACGTTATTTCCTATCGGTGGTTAAGCCTTTTGAATGGGGCAAAAATGTGAGAGCACAATGCAATTTAAATTTCCTGTTCCATGCAAAGATGCACATGATCTATGCTTTACAATGCGCCTATCCCTGTAATGGCAAATACGCTAGAAATGGTGAGACTTTCCATTTGGGTAGGACCTGATGAAAGGCTCCAAAAAGTCCTTTTTAATCTCAGAAGAAAAGCCTGTTTGTTTAAGGCTGTGTGTTTTTAGCCGAAACATTTGGTAGCAGGGCACAATGTGAATGTAACACTTTTGCAGAAATTTCTCCTTCTCGATTGTTCTTTTGCTGGCAGAAAGGTTCAGCCAGCTACATGTGAGACAAACATACAAATATATATCGCTTCACAGTGCACCTGTCCTTCCTAGTTTTTAACACTGGTTAAAAACTAACAACAGCTCAATCCATGGAGATGAGTTGCCTCAAAGGGAATCTGGCTTCCTCTGAAGAGGCAGCCCAGATATCACATGGCTTCAAGCTGTAACAAGGCAAGACATTTTCCTGGGAGAGGCAGCAGTACTGAATTTCCCACAGGAATTACACTTGTAGCAAATTAATTTTCAAGGGACCCGCACCTCTAGTTTGAAGTGACTTGGATGGGAAATCTCAGCGGTGCACTACAACTGTATTTTCTTCTTCACTCAATAAAAATCCTGCAGCTTTAAATATCCATCTTTTCCCGGATAAATAAAGTGTTTCACTTTTCACAAGGGCACAATTCAAGTGGCAGGACAAGAATGTCTGAAACGATAATGCCTCAAGCCTCTACTTGCGTAACCCTGGGCTTCTCAACCACAGCAGACTTAAAAGCTTTCTAAATACAAGCTATTCACTGTAATTTCCATCCGAGCCCCAAGCCACTGTGGTTATTGTGGAAGGAAACAACACCCTAGCAATCTCGAGCAGCTCAAGCTGTAAGTGGTTTCAGTGACAGTAATTCCACTGTTTGCCATGAAAGATCAAGCATAATTGCTACCATATTTAGTCAAATGGATGTTATTAATTTAAAGTATAATAGTGTAAACAGAGAAGTTTGCTGCATTACTGTGATCAGGGTGATGTCTCTTACCATTTCTTCCCTTTCCCTCCTACCTGCCTTGCTTAATACACTCCACTTTTTCTTGAATAATCTCATCAGCACCACGTCAGTGTTCAACCCTGCTCCACTCACAGCCATAAAGTTGGCTACATCAGCTGTGAAAACACAGCAATTGCTGCGCAGAATTAACCTGAAAGTCCTCGGTTTCACCTTAGTCCACTGTTACATGCAGGTTTTAGTTTCTGGGGGCATGTGAGATCAAGAAGCAACACGACGGCGATTCAGGGATTGGTGGCGATCTGCCCACAGCCTCATGTGTGGCAGGACACCAGCTACCCAAATTTTCCAGAGCAATTTTAGAACCAAGGAAAAAGGATAAAATGGAGAAAATGGAGATGTTGCCAGCACTGCGTTCCTCAACAGCACTGGCAATAAGAACGCTGGTATTTTCACATCCAAAAAGCACAAATCCAGTGCTTGGCAAAGCTCCGCAGGAATGCACCCTGCGCTGGCTGAGGTGAATTGTGGATGATGACATTTCAAAATGTAAAATGTCAGCCATAAAGAAAAGAATAGAAAGGAGCACAGCCTCGAACTATTTTTGTTTTTACCGCATGTGCTTGTAAAATTAAATCATTATGGCAGTTGCTCTTCTTCACTGAGCAGCTACTGGAGCTCCTGATCAGCTAATGCTCGAGTGCAGGTAAGTGAACAGCCAGTAGCATTTACTCAGTTTATTTATACCTCCAGCCCAGGATGATGTCTTTTAGCCTTCTGGGCAATTTCTTCACATTTCACATCTTAGGTAACCTTGCCCTCTGCACGCATTGAAAGGTTTTTCACATTATTTCCTATTCTCTCCATTAATGAAGGCAAGAGTCTTCCTGTCACTTCACTCTCTCAAATGCAACTTTATGATAAATCTGTATTTTTCCTGTCAAGTTCAAAAAAGCACCATTAAATTTAATGCATTTCAGATGTGAGGGCAACCACGGAAAGGATGAATTTCTGTGAGTCTTTGGTCTTTGTTGCATTCACTTTTGCAACGTGAAACTTAAAGCCGTAACAACAAATAGAAAGAAAATTGGCTTTTGTTGTAAACAAGTATATGTGTGTGTACATATATATATATTTGTGCGTCTGTGTGAGTGCATCTTATGATGACAAAAGCTAACTTCCTTTAAGAACATCTGTATTTGCAAACTAGGTTTGATGTGAACTAACCTGACATCTCACAAGTTCCACAGGAATCTCTCTTTAACCTCAGAGCAATTTCTACGGAGTGTTTTTCTTTTAGATACCATTTTGCTGCCATATATTGCAGATGGTATTTTCAGGCTTACACCTTAAACTTTTTCGTTTGTGCGATGTAATATTTATGATTAAACAAGAAAAAAAAAAAGCCTCTTAAAATACAGCTGTTTGAGAGCATGACTGAGATAACCAAATACAAATTACTCCTGCACATATTTAGTTATCAAAAAATGAATATGTAGGAGAGGCTTTATACACACTGTAGTAGTTACTGGCTTCTCCTTCTGATGACATTGTTTAGTGTTAGCATTTCTTTGTATTCTAAAGCTACCCGTCTCACTGGGTATTATATTTCAGAAAGTGTAAAAAAAAGAGAACCAGCCAAAAAACAACTCACAAAGAAACTTGGAGAATGGATTCACTTGTAGAGTCATTAGGATCTCTGCTTTTGCTAAGGGCAAAGTTGTTTTGTTTTAGAAACCGTCCTAACTCACCTATAAGAGCTGAAGGGTCAAACACTACCTACGGATAAGGTATTGGGTATAGGTGAGCACCAACAGCCATTTTCCTGTCTTCTTAATTAAGTGTCATATTTAAAGTAAATTTAACAAGGTCCTGAAGCCCTTTAAAGTTTGAGAGTTACAATATATGAACGCATTTATGAATACTGCAGTATTCATGATTGCCTAAGGTATATTGACATTAGTATGACAGCCTCTAGATTAGCATTTCAATGGGGTTTTCGTGCTCACAGCTGCAATGCAGACCTGCACACAGTGCTGAGTCAGTGTTCAGTCCCTGAACTGTCACCCATTCAGCTCCTGGCCCAGCTCAGGCCACAAAGACATCAGCATCTCTTCCACTGAGCTCAGTAGAAACAAATCACCATCCACTCCAGCCTTGCCTTAGGTAAAACTAAACTCTGGCTTGGGATAAATGCCATCTCCCCAAATAGCAAATGCTCAACTGCAGGGCTGATTCACAAAGAAATACACACAAATACACCCTTGATCATTTCTGAAATTCCAGCCAGGAAGGCTCTAATTTAAATGAACTCATGGAAAACCAACCCAGACATGTACAGCAATTGTGAGGGATTTCTTGGCAAGACAGGAGAAAAAGCGACTCTTGTGCATGGGATGGAGCAGCCACAACTTCTCAGGGCAACCTGTGCCAGGGTCTCACCACCTTCATAATGAAGGACTTTTTCCTAATACCCAATCTAGAGCTCCCCTCTGGCAGGTTAAATCCATTCCCCCTTGTTCTGTCCTTACAGGCCCCTGTCAAAATCCCCTCTCCGTATTTCCTGTCGACTCCTTTAGGCATTGGAAGACTGCTCTAAGGTCTCCCCAGAGCATTCTCTTCTCCAGGCTGAACCATCCCAGCTATCTCAGCCTGTCCCCATAGCATATGTGCTTCAGCCCTCAGAGCACCTTTGTGGTCTCCTCTGGACTCCAAGATGTTTGTGTCCTTCTTATGTTTTGGCCTTCAGAGCTGGATGCAGTTCTTCACGTGGGGTCTCATGAGAGCAGAGTAGAGGGGGAGAATTCCTCCCCTCAACTTGCTGGTCACGTTTCTTTTGATGCAGCCCAGGATACGGTTGGCTTTCTGGGCTGCAAGTGGACACTGCTGGGTCATGTTGAGCTTCTTCTTAATCAACACCCCCAAGACCTTCTCCTCAGGACTCATCTCAGTCCATTCTCTGTTCAGCCTGTAGCTGTGTTTGCCACTCACTGAACAGCAGGAGACTAATCATGTGGCCAACACAAGCGCGGGCAACACCAACTAAACCGCTGTCTCACAACTCAGGTGGGTCTCAAATGATTTGCATTCTAGCAACAATTCTAGCAACAATTCCTTGTCTTTCAACACAACATATAATTTTATGCTTTTTAAGATGCTATATGACTGCAAAATATATTGCAGCAACCAGAACTCCTTTGCGTAGACATAATTCAGGTACCCTTTGCTCACCTCAGAGAAGCATCTGCAGTGATGGCACAGATGTTTAAGGTTGTTCCCTAAAAGCTCCCCCATAGAAATTCATACCAAAACTAATGTTCTTAAGCAGTTCCATAGCCTTCATGATACAAGAACGTGATAGCCTCATCCACCAGCTGAACAGCCCAGCCACTCAAAATGAATTTGTAAGGATGGAAATCCTCACCAGAGCAGCTAGAGGGTGCATGGGGATGAGGACTGAGCCACCGGCCTCTCAGGAGTGGAGCATGGAAGTCAGGACACAGCCTCTCTGCTGGGTCACTCCAGCCCTGCCATCCTCACCAGCAGAAATACTCTCAAGGGTGGGAAAGTTAATGTAATTCGTTCTACTCTTCCCTCAGCAATGTCTTCAGAACTGCTCACATGGGATTTGTTTATGAATTGGGCTGTTGTCACTAGAAGGTTTGTGATCACTATTAAATGAAACGAGGGAAAAAAAAATCTACAGTAAATGTAGGACCATGAATGGGACTTCAGTTGTGGTCCCGGAGGTAACATACACAGTATTTTGCTATATTTAACATGGTAAAAAAAACCCAGACAACTCTGCATCACTCTTAGATGCCCCTACAGTCTTAACGCATTTCATTAATATCTGTTTTAAGTTGCACAACCAGTTCCCAAGACACCCTCCTGTCCCTCCCCCCAAATAAACTAGTTTTAATAACAAGATAAATATGATGTGCTTCTCCTTGCTGAGTGCATTGACTTAAGGCATAGGCACAATTCCCCTCTTTGAACAGAGATGGTATAGTCCTGTGTCCCAATACAATTGTTATCCTGGGTGACCCTTTGCATTCAAACATTGGCTCAAGACATAATAATTACAAGAATAATCCATTAACAAATAGATTGGGTTTGTTAATTAATCAGAAAGCATTACAGGAATAAATTTTATCAGAGTGATGCTTGGTTAGCAGCAACACATCTAAACGCCATAGAAATCTTTCCTTCGAGTCCAGTCAGTTTTGGATTAAGCCAGAATTGTTCATTTAAAACAAAAATCAAACCCTGGTACTCTCCAGATGGCAAGAAATTATGTAGGAATCTGTAAAAAAAGAATGGGCTAAATTATTTCTAAAGATTTCTGTCAGCTACATTTTATCTTGAAGATTGCTTGAAGAATACCAGCTTTGCTTAGCTGTCACTAGGGATGGGCACTGATCTGTCATATTTGCACATGAGGTAATACTTTTAAAAGCATCTCAGTGGCTTAGAAACCTTGCTGAGATTTACTACAACTTGGGTACTTTTGCAGTAATTAATATATTTATTTTGCAGAGATTTTTATACGCATGGGGATGCAATGATGGGTCAGAATTCAATGATCTGGGCTCTTCTCATTAGTTTTCAAAACCTGAACAGTGAAAGTGATGTTACCAGATTGGATTTTCTGTTTTATCCTGTGACTCCTAGATTTTAAAATAAGGAAAAATGCAACCACGGAAAGATTAAACCACAAAGTTTTGGGGGCTCAAATTCTAGAGGAACCAGCATCCAAAGCCCTTGCTTTCCAGTAATCTGCTTGCTACAATCTTTATAAATCCTTAAAGAAGTTTGTTTCATTGTCAGCATCTCTGATATTTGCAGTCTCCATCAAATTTAAGTGACCTTTGACTGTATAACCTGAAAAGAAAGATTACAAGAATTCTGGCATAGCACCTACATTACACACCTTATCTGTACGAATTTCTTACTTTCCATGGGTAGAATAGGTAACTCTGTTTCTATGGGTATGTTTTTATTGATAGGCAATGCTCAAATCTTAAATCTTCACACCTTCACACCTAAACTTCACAAAATTAAAGGTGCTAATGGAAAGTGATCCAGGACACCTGCCAATTAAGGAGATTCAGGATTTTTCCAGTTCATTCATCTTTCACTTTGTCTTTTTTTTCTTCCAAGGACTAGATGTAGCACCAGTTTTGTTAGCACAGAGATGACTTTAGGTCAGGCTTAGAGCTGAAACGTCACATCTGAATAGCAAAAGGCATCCTTGGCCATTCACAGGCAAGTCTCAAAGCCCTTTAGAAAAATACAGGATTATTCCAGCAAGAAGATTTGGGCTTTTTTACTGACCAAGAGCAATCCATCTCTCCCAGCAAGGAGCCATGCTTCAGGTGAAAATTAGAGAGTAATTTAACCTCAGGTATCTTGGATCACTCCATGTGATGAGTACATCACATCTGGCTAACTATTTTTTCCTTTTTGTTTTTCCATGCCACTGATTTAAAGGTGCAAAAATAATCAGAGATGCTTCTCTTCCCTTTGTACGTTGGTGGGTCTACATTGGTTCCAGGGTCTTGCCCAGCCAACAATCCCACTGCTCTGAGAACATGATCAAAATCAGGGGATTATTAGACTGTATTAATACAGAAGGGTCCAGGGGAGCATCAAATCCAATTCAGCAGATTGTACCAGTAAATTTTGGTATGGGAAAGAGAAATGCTACACAAATGTAACAGGGTCACCCTGGGATTCCTTGTACTGAAACATCATTTTACACAGAGGATATATATATATTTTATATATATTTTTTTATATATATATTCACACACACGCGCGCGCACACACAAAAAAAGTCTTTGATAGGCTTTCTGTGTTCTAGTAAAAATAGTTGGCAGCTGCAATCTGTGAGACCAGAACTGGCTTTTGTGCTGCCTGCGATGCCCCCACTGCAAATTGTCTCTCAAAGGCAGACGCTTGTATTTATCTGGCAGGTCGAGCTAGCGCCTGCCTGCGACAGAAACAACCTCCCATTGGGACACACACAGAGCTCGTAGATTTTTTGCCTGGACCCTGCAGAAGAAGAAGATCCTTGAGGCAAGTTAGGTAGTTTGATTTTTGCAGAATTCAATGTTATCTGAAGGCGGATGTGGGGAGAGAAAAAGAGAGACAGAATTAGTGGAGCGCTCTTATTTTTGATCTTGTGTTCAAAGAAGCTTCCATCAGACCACTCAGCTACTACAAACACTCGGTAGGCAACTGGATTATTACTGATACAAATCTGGGTGAGCATGTTATTGGCCTTTACCATGAGATACCCAACACCTCCAGTTTGTTTCTGCTCATCTACCCACTGCATTTTCCAGTCTCATAGCTTCCTGAGACATCTCCATGTCTGGGTGAACCCAACTAGGGTTATCTCACTATTACATGGGATCCCTGCATGGTTCAGGTGCACACAACAAGTTCACTCTGACACTGGGACTTCTGGCACTGTGATTCCATTGCCAATTAAGCTGTCTGGTTCATAGTGCTGACTTTTATGTGCATTTTATGCATATCTGTAACACTTTTATGTTTATTAAAAACAACTTAAATGCTGTAACAGAACTGAATTTTTCCTTATAAAATAGAACATAAAAGTGAACCTGTTGCAGCTTTTAGACGTATGGCAGCTACAGGGGAGTGCTCTACCAACTAAGAAGAGCACAGTAAGATAACCTGCACACCAGAATATTACAGGGCAACCGTGAATATTTGCTCTTATCCTCAATTACAGTATGAGTCTCCAGTTTCAGTATTCAACCATCTGATCTCCTGAGAGAGAGACAGGTCAATATATGTATTTTAAAAGCAACTTAATGTTAAAACCAATAAAGTAACTTCTTGCAGTAGTGAAATGCCTTGGACTTCAACTGTATTATATTAGGTGACTTGGTTGGGGTTTTTTGAATTTTTGTCAGTTTTTTGTTGAACACCAGTGGTCTGGGTTTGGAATGTCTTAAAATGCAAATGGTTAGAGATAACAGAACTGCAACAGAAATCCCATTCTGTTTATTACACCTGGCACTAAGATAGGAAAACTTTAGCTTATGCTGAAGCCCTACTGCCAGAGGTTCATGTTCAATGGGAAGCTCCTCCTGTTGAGGCCCTCGGTGGGCTCCCAGTGGGGGTTCCTTAGCTACATCCTTCAGTATCTTCCATCACTGTGGCAGGAAGAGGGGATGAGAACCATGTGTCCATGTATTTTTGACACACCAGAAGAGACTTAATTCAACATCTACTTTACTTTAGTTCTATGTTACCAGTTTTACTTATTCTCTCTTCCCCTTTGGGATCTTACCTAGTGCAGCAACAACCCGTGTCTCCTAATGATCCCCTTTTTTCCAAAATGAAAACATCAGCTACAAAAGCTTTTCAGATCAATACTGGTGAATTAAGCTCTTCTTATAGAAAAATGCATGATAAAAGATTTAATTATGTTGGCCAAGTAAATCTTGTTTTAAAGCGACAAGGAAACAAAGAATTTAGGAGCAGTCTGTATTTTACAGCCACGTAAATCTGCTTGAACAACAGATGCTATTATCCAAGCACTTTAAAAATAATGAATCAGCCTTCGCCACAGAGCATCTCATTTACATATGAGCTGTTCAATCACTGCTAGCAGAAACTAAGCTAGGAAGTCCTGCGGCACCAGTGCTCTCATACCAGTGTTTCAAATGCAGCTGCTCAGTGACCCAGGAGATCTGCAGCAGATCTGCGGCTTGGTCTGGCTTTGCTGCAGGGCTTGATGTGCTTTGCTTACCTCTCCATCTTTGGATTCCAGCCTGAGCTCTGTTCTGCATGTGGCTTTCAAGCTGCCGGCCTCAGCGTTGATCTCAATGCCTTTTGGAGCCTCCATCACCAGTGCGCGCGTAGGTGACTCCAGTCTGTAACAGAGAAGGGAGTTAGCCTGGTAGGTTGAATATTCATGTTCAGTCTCAGGCTGTCATTTTGCACAGCCTGACTGCCCATTTCATGGCACCTTAGGACCTACTGCTGTCGAGATCCATACCTGGTTTAGACAGTGGGAAGAATTCATGCACAATCTGGTAAACACATCACAAATCCAATCTGCTGATCACAGATTGGTCCAATTAATCTGTTCTAATATCTGTATTCCTTATATGAAATTACCAACTTTGCTATGCTGGGTCAAGATGCAAGATACAATAAAGCTCTCCCCATGATCAGCTTGCTTGTCTGCAACTTCAGATTTCTAACTAACCAGTGTTAGTGGGGGACCAGTGTTAGCAGGCCACCTACACAGAGAGTATGAGCACTTTTGTTCCTCAAGCCATGGTTAAAAAGGAACAAATTATTTGTCCTGACTCCCTATAATATGAGGTTTGGAAAAGTTTAAAGGATGTAAATAAATCAATGAATACAACCAGGTTGAAGACCACAAATTCCTGGTGTCCAGTCCTATGCTTACATCACACTGCTCACAGACAAGCTCCTCTCTGTAGCACTTTGACCCCTTCAAACCGTGGACACTTCACACAGGTATCTGATAACTCTGTTATAGCACTGTTTAACATAACCAAACCTTTATTTTCAAGCAACTGGGGCTAATGCTGCAAGATGTGGAAGTGAAAAGTTTAGTCTTCCTTGCTGATTATCCATTCCTGTATCGTTCTTGTTTCTTCTCTTCTTTATAATACTCTTATTACTTTCTGTATTGAAAATGATAATAAAAACCAATTCTCCCTCTTTGGGAATTTTCTCCTTGCTGATTTCGTCACCATTTATTTACTGCACCATCACAAAACTTAAACTATGATCTCCCCACATGAAGCAGGCAGGCAGGCTGGAACAGAAGCTCCTCTGCTTTGACTGCTTCAGGCTGGCAGCACCAACAAAACCAAAGCACAGGGCAGCACACAGCCACCAAGCTCAATAGGGCAGCTTTTTGGATCAGCTTGCATCACTGCTGTGGCATTTCAGCTGTTTATCTGCTCCTCATATATAATCATTTGTGCAAGTCAGTGTATTCTTAAATGGACTCCCGCTGGTACCGAGACAACATTATGGGAGACTGAGGGAGAGCTGAATAAATTCAGCTGTATTTATTGCAGCCAACAGTTCAATAAAGCAAAGGCAGAGTTCCCTCTGTGTGGCACTTTTCAAGTTATGACTTTCCCTCTTGCTGTCTTCATATTGCTGCTTTTTGAGCATCTTCCCCTCAATATCCCAAACTCAGCCATAATTTTGTGGCTGACTCAACAAAATCTAAGTATCAGGGAAGAACTGAGGCATACACAGCCAAAGGACGGAGCATGGTCTCATGGTTACCAGCCTCTACACAATCTTTCTGAGCTGCTTTCTGTTTGCCCTCTTTAGGGAAGCTACAGTTTATGTAAACCTTCTTCTGATCCCTCCCCTGGAATCACCCCTTGTCTAGTTTCTGAGCTTAAGAGTGCTGCTACTCACTTCCCACCACTCCCACAACTGAATTGCAGATTGCTTGAAGGAGTAAAAGCTTGCAAAGAGTTATTGCCATTAAATAGTGGCACCTGGGATATGATTCTTTCTGACCTTCCAATATCTGTTAGAATTTCTTTATGGTTAAAACCAGCCACAGCCCACAGCCAAAGGGCTCTGGAACATGCACTCATTAGGGTGGACGAACACGCTGCCTGCCCCACATTTTCCCTATGGATTTCTCCCCAGGGATGCAGTATACTCCCATCTTCAGTGGTGTAGCTCACAGGCTTACTCTGAAAAATGCAGGACCCTCTGCTTGCACTAAGCCCCCAGGATCTGAGCTGCAGTGGCTGGGATGCAGGCACACATCCACTCCTGCTTCACAGGCAGGATCCTCCAGAGCTGAAACAGAAAGCTGGGGCCAGTCGTGTCTGAAGTCTCTGTAGCTAAATTCACCAGAGGATGTGTCCAAACCCCAAGACAGCTGAGCTAATCTGAGGATAAAACAATTCCTAAGAACCACAGCCAGGTGACTGCAGCTCTCCAGCATGTTAGTGACTCTTCAATTTCTTTGATGTCTTGGCTGTCCCAATGCATTTGTTCATCTGTTAATCTTGTGGCTCTTCTGCCCACTGAGAAATAAATCTTTTAGGTTTAAAACAGCGTTCAGACACCACACTGCAAATGCACTCATTTGAAGCAGCAGAGCACTCAATTTGTGCTCTGTACACGAGCAGCTTCCCAGCCCCACACCAGTGCTTTACTGGAGAGTGCAGGGAACTGGGAAATTGAGGAATGTCTTCCCACAATGGAGGGGGATCAAAGAGGACCTTCTTGAAGATCCTCACCTATGGATACAGATCTCCCTAACGTCCAACCAAGTTGAATTCATGCTTTCAACAACCTATCACGTACCTGGGAGTCTACTAGATACTACTGTTCCCAGGTTTTATTCTCTTTTCCTAACAACAAACTGACTATTTCTCCCTCCTCCACCCACTGAAAACCTGCAGGCAGAATAACATCATCTCACAAACACTGAAGAAACCCCACGATTTTAGATACATCCTAATCCCTGCACAGCTTCTTACCTCACAGAGGCCTGAAGGTCCCTCTCAAGCACCTCGCAACAATCCATGGTGTACTGTGGGACAAGCACATGATGCTGCTGCTGCATAACCCACCCTGCTCCCTGCAGTACCACGTGCTTTTTGAAGTTACCTGGGCTGACCCCAACTCTGCCATTCTAAATCACTAGCTCAGACAGCTGCAATCTTGCTGACACACTGAATTAACCCAACTCTATCCCTTCAATGTTAAAACCACAGTTTTGATCCCCTTCCCCCTTTTTTTTAGAACCTTAAAACTATGTAAGTGAGTGCAAATACTGTAACAGCAAACTGAGGTTCTTCCAACGATGAGAAACTTGGGCTCGCAGCCCACAGAGTTTTGTCCTTGTGCTGTGGGTTTGGAGTCTGACTCCTCTCTCTTACAAGTTCAGCACTGGTGTAACTCCACTAGTTTGTATGGGACTTTTGTCCCAATTTATGATACTGTAAAGGAGGATGAAAAGGTCTTAATATATTTTTCCCTGGCATTTCAGAGGCATATGATCATAAGGGATTTAATTTGATTATTTTCTAATATCCCGAATGAATCTCTGAGATATCTGACTTTAAACCAGGAGCTAAAAAAATCTATGCAAAGCCAGAGAAAGCAGTTGAGGACTTTATGCTCTTGGGGGTTTGAGTAATGTTTACCTAATACTTTCATTTGAATCAAGTGTTTAAGAGACACTCTCCTTTTAAACCTAATTCTGTCTTCCAGAGCAGAACCAATTTGGAGACTAATAATGAAAGAAAATGATTTAGTGATGAACAGACAATTTGTTCAAAATCAACATTTGTTTTCCAGTGTGATATGCTGGAGCTTTCAATAGGATTCACATCTCCCTGTTAGGTGTAAGCCTGTACTTAAAGCAGGAGGCTGGGAAGGTGGCTGCATGAATATAGATTGTTTCATTATTTGCTCCTGCTCTTGAATTTTACATCCCAGCAATTGGCACATAAGCCCTTTTTATTGACCATGGGTGCTGCTTATTTTTGCTCTGGTTTTGCCAGGACCAGATTCTGACCTCTCTCACAGAGCTGGGCAAGGAAGGTAAATTCACTGCTATGCAGAGCTACAGCTTGCTGAATTCAGGACAAAGAACTGCTGTCGAAATAGCTCCTGTCCCACCTACAGTCTCCTAGTAGGTGGATGAAGAAACAGTCTCCTATCTGGGTGACTACCCACAACATGGGAACCACTCCTACGGATCTCAGAGTGGAAGACACAAGCAACAGGGTTTTCATAACCATCAAAGTACCCAGGTTCCACTTATTACAGCATGGATTTTCAAAATCCCATTAAGCACCTAAATGCCATAACAAATCTGACCCTTAATCTCAGTTCTTAGTTCTGCAACAGAGGTAATAGCACTTCCTAACTCCACAGGGAGAATGAAAAGGTAAATACATTAGTGGTTGTGAAGCAGTTACATACTATAATAACTGAGGCCAGGTAAGTACCATAGCCAAAGACAGACGGCTGGCAGATGGATAAGTGATCTTTCCAAAACTGCAATATCAGGCTCTTACCTTCATCAAAAATACTGTTAGTCTCGTTCCTCTCACTGCCCACACTGGGTCTGCATATCGATGTGTGAGATGATATATGCAAGGGAAGCCATTCTCCAGCTTACCATGCTTAACAGACAGTGGCAAATGTGCCTCTTAAGCCCTTTTACTCAAATCTACCACTGAAGCATCTCACATTGTAAAGAGAGGTGATGGCACATGTGTATCTCACAGTGAGCCCTCTCCTGCTACCGCTGGAAATTTTGTGCTCCTGGGAATCAAAAAAGGAGCAAAGTTTTTAGTGCTTCACTTTGAAAACTTCAGCAATAATTTAAAGAAGGTCAGCACGTGTATTTGTACTGTGGTTTCCCTGAAAGTCATCCTCTTGGAAAGATCATTACTTATCCAGATTTTTAGTTTCCATTTCCTTCATCATAAACAGTCCCATTAATCACTCCAGTAGCACAGATTATATTTCCTCCTTGCTCCTGTCCTCTTCCCCAGGAAAATGCCTTGTTTTCCTTACTATTATGAATAGCCTTTTGAATCTGGGGAGAAAGGAGGTTGTAACAGACCTGAAGGCAGTACCACCTGTAGCTAGGTGCTGCTGATGTGCTTCCAATGAAGTGGACACAGTTTCTTTAAAAAAACCAAAGTTTAATCCAAATAGTTCAGGGTCCAGCATTGATGCAAACAGCACCTGCAATCTGTGGCTGGTACCAAAGGCTGCAGCACAGTAGAGAGATGATCCTCAACAGTTAATGTGATCAGGGGACCTATTACTTTTTATTTATTTAATTTAATTTTATCTTTTTATTTATTTTTATCTTTTTATTTTTACAAGGAACGGCCTCAAGCTTCAGAATTCTTGTCGCCAAGAGAGGATTTTTCTGTGTGGGGCACAAACTTGGCTTGCAGTATGGAAATGGAAGGAGATGTTTGCTCTCGGGAGGTAAGAAGCATATGATGCAGCAGCATGGTAACGTGAGCTAATTTAATTTTGTTTAGAAACCTCTGGACTGAGAATAGAGCATGCATTACTGCAGCTGTAGCCCATTATTTCTAATGACTCTAATTATTTCTTATGGTATCCATCTGACCAGCTGTAAGATTTCACATTGAGCATAAAATTAGCCAGTGTTACCACTGTGCCTGCTTACATCTCATACAATTGGTAAATTATGCTAGCAAGTAAATGTAGAGTTCCATCAATTTGCCAGTAATGAACTAGTATCTCAGGTTGAAGTTTGTTTTCTGTTTTAACTCCCTTGTTTAGATGAAATCAATGGGATTACCCATTTGCAGTGACTTGTTCTTCTGACTCCATTATTTATGTATTATCTTAGCTATATCTATTCACAGAGGAAAACACAATACTTTTCTCCCTATTAACAGGAAGTTAATTAGCTTTTACTGAGTTGCAAAACCCCCACACTTAGTTTCTATTTCTAGAATGCTTTCTTCCCCTTTTAAATTTGTCTTACCTTTGCCTGTATTGGAATGGAAAAACAACGGGTTAGGTCTGGGCTCACCTGGTGAAAACCTGGATCACAAGTTCATGCAAAGTCTCGTTATCTCCCAAAAATCAAAATGCTCTGCCCTAAGCTTTACCCTTCATCACTGGATTTCCTTCCTACTGGAAAGTACTGCCATTTTGTAAGGACAAAATAAGCTACAAAATAAATATAAATATAAATATAAAAATAAAATAAATCAGGAAACAACAACAAAAAAAAAAAAGGCAGTTTGTCTTGGTACATTAGAGAGAGAGGTTAAAATCAAAGCGGCAGAATGCATAATGCTTTTTTCCAAGATACCATGATTTTGACAAAATATAAAGCATATGGCCCAGTACAAAAGCAGCAAGTATTCTGAGGGCTTACAGAAGAGATCACTGCTAATTAGAAAACATGTATCCTTGCTATTTACTGCCTAGCATTGACATAAATCTTGTTTTCAACTACATGTTAATGAAGCACACCAATTACTGTTTGAATAGGACATCTGATTACAGTCTCAATCAACAGAAATAAATCTTGCTTATGGAAGGTTTCCAGGGTATTTTCTTTAGGAACATTAATTACAGAAGTAAATGAGGATATATTATTATCATGTCATCCAATTGTAAATCCTGCCTATTGCTGTAAATACTGATACTGAGAGCATGTATCACCATAGAGTTTCCAGTGGTTATGCTGCAAAGTGACAATTCCAGTGCAGCCATGCTCTGAAACAGATTTGTATGGCTGGTGGTCCAAAGCCTCACGTAATTCCTAATATGATCTAATATGATAATATGATTTTCAATGCATGGAAATTCTTTCAGCTGTCATCCACAAACCATGGTTAATACCTAAGGAAAATCCAGTTAAATCTGTCAGAGACCTGACAAGAGCTGAGGTCTAATGATGCTTTATTGGAAATTACAGTCTTCTAATTGAGCTAGAGATAAGTCTGGTTCAAATGGCAAGGGGCGCAACAACTGTGCTTCTCTGTATTGGGCAGCACAGATGCTAAAGAGATTTTGCACAAAGCTGAGTCAAGAGAAAGAGAAAAAGAAATTCAGAAAACAACATAAATTACCCTCGTACTTAACACTGTTCATAGGCTTTAATATTTCCTTGGATAGGGAACCTGGTGAACATGCAGCAGAATAGTCCAGCTTGGACTCTGCAAGCGCTGCAGTCCCTGATGGATGAATGAACAGTTGAGTGTGTGCATGTGCATTTGTGATTACCTGTCTGCTTTCTCCCTCTTCCCCTCCTGGTGTGCTGCATCAGTCAAGACCATTTCCCCCTGTTTCAGCTCTGCTAATTCATTCTCAAGCTAATGCCTTAAATCTTGTTTTAGAACTTTCCTCTTCTCTCTTTTTTCCCTTTCCCTCATTTTTTTTTTTTTAATAGAGCTCTTGAAGCCACAATTCAAAAAGGAGTGCTTAAGCACGAGAAGTGCAATAAATCTGCTGCTGGTTTTGCTAACTTCAGCTCAGTGCCCAAGGAATACTTTTCACTATTTTTTTTTTTTGTATATTCCATATATTTTTCACCTAATTTGAGCTACAGGTGCTGTGTACAGTGAACTTTTCCAAAAAAACTCTCCTGACCATATAACAGATATACCTTAATATCTTCTCAGAGGCTGCAACTCCAGGAGAGCTAATTGAGTAACAGGAGTGGTCTGAAACCATTACAAAGCAGGTCAAAGCCAGCATTAGGAATCAGCTCTTATTCAAACAAGAGCTGTGTGGGACTAGACAAATGCAGAACAGGAGGAGTTTGTAGGTACAGTACCAGCTTGCAGCACTAAGGAGCTGAGAAACAGCTTTCATTTTCTTCTTAAATAGTACTACATTCCTGAGCACGGAAAAGTTGGAGCACGCAGCTCCTCCCAACACGCTGCAAATCTCCTGTTGCAGTCTTCCAGTACACTTTGCATTAGCTGAGGCTTATTCAGAGCACTAAAAAGAAGTAAAACTAGAAAAACATGCATTAGTCAAAGCACAACTGTAAATTACTTGTGATTGCCTACCATGCTACAGCATGAGAACTGCTGAAGGGGATGCAATTATGCAACGTTGTCCTATACATTTCAGGGGTTTGGTTTGCTCTTTCTGACTTTTCAGGAGATTTCTGGAATGGTTTACAAGAAGCCAAATACAGTATTTAGAGGACAAATCTAGGGTTCAAGCAGAAGATACCGAATTTACCTAGGGAGAAAAACATACTGTTTGATACTGTTGAGATCTAGTTTCATTCTGAACTGGAAAAGTGGTGAAGGGTAGAGATTATCAAAAAAAAGAGTGGAGATTAATGTTTAACGAAATGAAGATATTACTGAGAAAATTAAAACCATCTGGATAATTAAAAAATTCTGTTGCTTATAAGTCAAGAAAGGAAATTATCATAGAAATTAGGAGATAGTTGAAAATGATGGGTGGCAAATACAGAAGTGGTTTAAGAAGATAATGTGTTTAAGTGGCCAGGGAATGGATTCAGGGATGCACAATAATTATTCCCATTTTAAGTGCAGAGATGACTGCAACTTCACTCTCCTCACCCGGTGGGTTGTAAGCAAGTCGGTCTTGCTCTGAATCCCTGCTGTGTCTGACAAACCCAAGCAGAGAGCTGCCTGTAGGATTACCTCTGTCCTGTGGTGTTCCAATCTTTCAGCCTTAATTTATAAGCTGGAACACCCAGAGTTATTAGTGAGCCATGTGGTGGGAAACCTACCCTGGATGAGACTAAAATAAGACCCTGAGCAGGCACAGTGCCCCTGAACATCGCTGGGCAGAGGAATTATCAGCTGAGAGTACGGGCATGATTAATAAGAACATAGCAATTGTAGGTGAGACTGAGAAGATCCAGCGCGTATTGGGTAGCCCTGTATGTTAAAATGAACTCTACCAGTAACCAGCCATACAAGACATCATGAAATACAGGAGCAAAGAGTCAACTCTAGCTGGAGGAAAATCAAAGGACAGATATTCCTGGCATGGTCAGAAGTGGGGCAGTAAATGACTTTATCACAGAGCAGGCTGAGCTTTAACTAAGCCACAGCGCTGCTACTGATGGCGCTAGATGGAATTTAAGAGCCTGTAATTATCTTTATTACAAAAACCTCACCACTAGCTGTCTGCTGTCACAAGTTATGTAGGCTGGGTCAAAACTGGTCAAGTAATGGTCTGGAAATTCCTTTGTGGCTATGTGTGCTAACCAGAGGGCTTGGAGCTGCAGCATGACCAAACCTCTTCTCCTGCTGATCATAGCTTCTCTGGCCCCCCTGCATGGCAAAGTAACAGGTGTGGTAGTTAGATATGCCCAATCTCCTACCTAACCCACCTTTCTTTCTGCTTGTCTGATACACCTTGTCACCTACCTTCCTGCAGCAAAATACAACAGATTGAAACAAAATAAAATCCTCCTCCTATTGGGTGCATTACTCAACACACTCATTTCACACATGGAGAAAAATAATTACTTTTTATGTTACCATAATTGCCTAAAACCACAAATGCATTTTTCAGAAACAAGGCTGAGCTGGTGTAAGTTTCTAATTACAGGTTGAAAGCTTCTAATTAAAAGGCATAAATTGGAAGAAATCTGTTCAACCAGAATTACAGAAGAGGCTGGGTATTATCTTGATGCATCTTCACCAAGCCAGGAAGGAGAAAGGAAATAGAAACAAGGTGTCACAATACTTCATCAGGGCTGCTGACACCACTTGCTACCTAATGATGTGCTGTCTAACGATGTGTTGCTATCAGGAGTGTGGAAGAGTTGAATACATCCCAAAGCATGTCTGTGGGGCCACCACAGAATAACCCCGGGCCACTGGACCAGGGAGAGGGGCAGCTACGCTGCAGCCTGGAGGTAATAGCTGAGGCTGAAGCAGGCTTTTTCCTGGTCTATTACTGGCTTCTGGATGGTGGCAGGATGACAAAAACCACCTGAGTTGGCCTAAAGTTATAAAACCTGACGGGAAGATGGTACTCAAGTCAGCTAAAGCTTGCTAGATTAATCCCAAAATATATATTATTACAGACATAGCACTCTTCTTTGGGGTGACCTTCACATGCAGTCAGTGGTTGACCACTGGGGTAATTTGGGCCAACTCACCACTAATTTCATGGCTTATTCTTCTGCTTTACTTTGGAAGAAGGCAGCACTATGCATATTTTTTGTCTTATTATGTGGTTTAGGGTGTTAAATAATCCTGCTGAGCAGACCAGCATGTAATCACTGACAGAGAAATCACTTCCTTGTGATAACTCAACATACTCAAATGAGAGGATTACTGGCAGGGGTGCAGTGCTATGCAAATATGGCAGTCATTATCATCAGTACTTTGCATGCAGTCTTTACATCAGAACTGCTCTACGAAGAGAAGAAATGTTGATCTAGATTTCCATTTCAAAATTCTTTTTGAAGCCTACCTGTCATGGTATTTTTGCCTACTGTTTGGTCAGACGTAAAGGAAAAGGGTCAGGTAGATTAAATCACATGCAGATAGCACACAGGTTCTGCCTACAGTGCTTTCCGCAATGATGATTTACTTCTCCAACGATTTATTCTATTTCTTATAAAAAGACTGGATTTAACAGTAAGTCACTTACAATGAGAAATACAGAGATAACAAAACTAAAAAGGATTTGAAACGGTAGAATAAAAATCCTTCTGTATCAAAACGTGTGTCTATATGCATCATATACTTGGTGATGATATCCTTTGGAAACATGCACATACTTGCCTAAGTGGATTTGAAGAGCTTATTTAGCATGACAATTTGGCTACAACCTGATGGCTATTTCTGAAAACCCATTTATACACCTTCAGACACTCATACTTCTATGGCATATCCATTCATTGTACAGTCAATTTATAATGATTCCACCAAATTAAATCTTTATTAACAAACTCACTGACTGTGGCTTTGACATTTTGTCCCCCCTTTTAATTAACTGCAGTAATGAGACAAGCAACATCCAATATTACATCTGACCAAACATTTTGTTTAAAACCTGCAGTTTATTTCAAGCAGCTTCACAAAACATGAAGGCTGAATTGCTATTTACTAAATGTCAATTTTCACACTCTGTTGAACCTTTTCTGAAGCTTGTCAACCACAAATTTGTAGTAATTTTCCCCCCTCTGATCAGAGCTATATAGAGCATAAAACAGGTTTTCAGTTACTTTCCATTTTTATGCAGATGTTCTATTTGCTGCCCCCAGTAAAATAGTAAATATGCATAAATTGAAAATCTAAAGGGATGCATACACCCAAGTTGTGGCCTCTTCCACAGTCACAATTTACATCAGCAATATGGCTGTTCGCATGCATAAGGCCACAGGAATCACCCAGACTTCTCAGATCCAGCCTGTTACTATGCAACAACATTGCACCATCCTCCTTCTAAATGTGCCGGGCTCTTGCTCAGTTAGAGAGGTGTTTCACCATCAAGACCACTCGTTCATACCCCTGCTCCCTGATTAGAGGCACAATTCCTATTTCAAGCTGCAGTTCCCTGCCCTGCTGCCTGGCAGACATGAAGCAGCCTCACTTAATCACAAGCACACACATGCTCTTCTATACAAGCAACTATGACCATACACAGAGATGTAGGACTTGGCTTCAGTGCAAAGATTAGAGTCAAAACCACTGGCAATCACTAAATTTTATCTAAGTCTTCCCACACTTATTACTACTTGCTAAAGTTGGGATAGCAAAGAGGAATGATAAAAGATGCTGTCTAGGTCAGGATACTACCACTGAATAGGATGATAACCAGTGCCTAGTCTGACTTCTGGCATAAACAACCCTGGAAGTCACTCACTCATTCTTGTATCAAACCTAGCTGAACTGAAACCTGCCTTGTAACAACACAGACAACTTATTAAAAAGTACACCCTGAGGTAAAATTCCTCTACATCCCTCCTTCATAGCACTGCTTCATAACCTATTTTGACAATTCAGAACTTACAATGTGCAGTAGAGAACACAAACGAGTGACAAAAGAACACATTTCTCTAGAGGAATGCCAAGACAAAGCCAAGGAACAGGCAAGACAGAGACTGAGAGGGGCCCAGTGCTCCTCTGCGTGACCAGTTGCCATTTCAGCACCATGGAGTTTGGCAGGGCAACTGGAGGGATGGGGAGTACTTGAAGAAGTTAATCTCAAAGCTCTTTGATAGCCTAGAACTGAAAATCTTGAAGCTATTTGAGATTTCCAACTAATTTCTTGCTTTCAAACATGCAAAGGGAAATAG
>JAOEHY010032797.1:0-69912 GCA_025447955.1 Psilopsiagon aurifrons
GTCTGTCTTTTATTTGCAGTGTACCTTTAGAATCCCTTCCTGTTGTCCTTAACTTCCCTAGCCAAGTTTAATTCTAACAAAACAACTTCCATAGGTGTGAAGACAGGAGACCGATTTCTGTGTTTTCCAAATTGGAGCATGAATTGCAGTCACCTCTCTTGATGATGATGTTGGCTACCTCTTTCTAGAGTTAGCTCAGTGTTTACAAACCTCAGACGGCGTCACAACAAAGTGGTAGCAGCTGTTGACATAAATCTGTTTTATGTCTTAGTGATGAAAGTAGCCTAGTGGTAGAGGCCATGTAAGAAAAACTTCCTCCTGCACTTATTCCCATACTTGCTTTCAGGAGGGTGCTGTTTCCCGGGTTGCCTGTTGTTTGCATGATGAAGACTATGTTGCTGTTGCCACCAGGTGAGTGATGTACTTGCAAACCTGAATGCTGGATAAATATTTTGAAATAGCTTCTAAGTTTCACATCTGTTGAGAACTTGGAGGTAGGCAGAGGTGGTAGAAGCCCCTACATAATAATTCTCCGCACAGACAGTTTGCTTTTTTTCTGGAATAGTGGAATAATTGTTCCAAGTAAGTATTTTTTTCTGTAACAGAACGTTGGTGGGAGAGCTGATACATTTGAAGTTATGATAATAAATTGCTCTTTTAGACCTTTCAGCATCAAAAGGAGTATCTTGATTAACTTGGCAGAATGAGATTGGTAGTTAATACCTCTTACATTGTTTAAAATCCATTTAAATGCTTATTTTTCTGCATCCTTACTGGCAATTCCAGTAAATGTTAGAGGACCTTCCAAACCAAGCTGCTGATGTGAGGAAGGACACTTACTCTTCTTGAAAATTAAGAGTGTGACACTTCTTGAAAAGCATGCAGCCTCAAACACAACCAGCTCCGAGA
The DNA here is from genome assembly GCA_025447955.1 of Psilopsiagon aurifrons. NCBI lineage: Eukaryota > Metazoa > Chordata > Aves > Psittaciformes > Psittacidae > Psilopsiagon > Psilopsiagon aurifrons. The sequence continues at coordinate 910 of JAOEHY010032797.1, forward strand.
CATTCTACTTTCCTTAGATTTTATGTTTCTTTGGAATAATGTGTCTTCATCACTGATAAAACATTAGAAGACTTAGTCTCAGAGTGTGTTTTCTTTTTTAATTGTTGTAGCCAAGGTCTTATAGTAGTCTGGGAGCTGAATCAGGAGCGTCGTGGGAAGCCAGAACGGATTTATGTTTCCTCTGAGCACAAGGGCAGAAAAATCACAGCTTTGCGTTGGGATACAGCTGCTCTTCGTGTTTTTGTAGGAGATCATGTGGGAAAAGTATCAGCCATCAAGATTAACACATCAAAACAAGGGAAGGTAAAACATCTCATACTTTGTTTGAGAGGATGAGGGTCACAGGGGATGATGTGTGGAATTTTTTTGTTTATTTTAGTAAAGCAGAACAGAGGAAGACTTGCCAGCTCATGAAGTTCTGGTAGCTTTGACTGTTGAGACGAAGAATCAGTCTCTTGAGATATCTATAGTAATCCCCACCTATGAACTTCCTCACCTCCTCTTTTAGCTATTTTAATAATTCAACATAAAAACACTTTCAAATGTGCAGAGTTAAGATGTGGCAGAGCTTCTTTCTCTTGGAATTTACAAGTATACAAGTTCAGAGTCTTGGTGTTTCTGAGCCTGCTGGATTCCTTAGTCTCTGACTACAGTTTCAGCTCACCTGTTGGTCTGAGAAAGGGAAGTACCAGTCTCTAATTTTGCTTGTCTGTCTCTGGATACTCCTGTTCTTAAACGTGTGGATTAGTTAAGGTGGATGTCAAGCTTGCATACATTACAGCTTGTGCAAAGGACACATTTATTAGTGATACTAGCCTGATTTTTAGCCCCTGAGTATTCTTTGTTTTACCATTTCTAGGTCCTTTCCTTTGACTTTTAACCTGTTAGAAAGAACACAGTCTGGCAGTAGGTGTGTTCCTCCAGGTCCTTTCTAGCCCTTATGAAAGATTTTGATGCGAAGTGTTCTTAAAAGTAGCAAGCAACAGCATTTAAATAGGAGCAGAAAATTCAGCTGCAGAAAGAGAAGGAAAAAGAGGAGAGAAGGGCACAGCTTACAGAATATGTATGTGCTCATGTCTGCTTAAGGACTTGGATTGTTGAATTTCTCATGTCATGTACTTGGGCACTTTCCCAACAAATAAAACAGCTTTAAGCTGTCAAAATGGTGACTGCTAGAAAATGAGTGCAGTTCCCAGCAGATTCTTCTAAATAAGAAGTCTGCCTATGACTTTGTTTCTGCCACCCATGCAAACTGAGACACTTGTATAATAAATAGTATTCAGGTAATTTGCTGCAGGGCAATAGAGAAAGTGAGTTAATATAAACCACTTAAACCCAATGGAAGGTTTGAGGGTTTTTTTGTATCACGCCTGTCTCCGTAAAACTGTTTGCTGTTTGAAAGTACCTGTGGGAAGAATTATGAGAATTTGCAGGAGCACAAAGCTTACAAAAGCAAAAGTAAAACCCCTCTAAATGTTATAGAAAACACACTCTTGATAAAGAAATGTCAGGGTTCTATGAGGAAGTGATTATTTTTTTTTCTTTCAGTAATAGTTTTGGAAAAAGGGGGCTGTGGATTTGTATGCCTTGAGCATTGAAGCTTTGTTTCCTAAAGAGAGAAAAAGTGAACTGCTGTCTTATGCTGTGTATTCATAGCATGCATGAGTCTCTTCTGAATTTTGCAACTTAACGAAACAGCCTTTACTTTGAACTGGGGACCACTACATTTTCTTTCTTTTTTTCTGACTGTAGGCTGCTGCTACCTTTGTGATGTTTCCTGTTCAGATTATAACAACTGTAGATTCTCGGGTTGTTCAGCTCGATTATTTGGATGGACGACTGCTCATATCTTCACTTACACGCACTTACTTGTGTGATACCGAGAGGCAAGTTATATTTTACTTGTAAAACACTGGACTTGACACAATCACACAGTTTCTGAAGTGACCTCAGTAGTCATCTAGAAATCATCTAGTCCAATTTTCTTGCTCATGGCATAGTTGGGTAGAACAGATAGATCTTGTAGGCTTGTGTCTCATTAGGTTTTGAGCATCTCCAAGAATATAGGGATGCCACAGGATCTCTGGACAGCCTTTGCCAGTGGTTCACTGACCCTCACAGTAACAGAGCTTTTTCTTATGTTGAAATGGAATCTTCTGTCTTTCCATTTGTGCGTATTGCCTCTTGTCTTTTCACTGAGCACCACTGAGACTAGTCTGCTTCTGTCATCTTTAGTCCCCCCTCAGGTATTTATACATATGGGATCAGATGAGTTTCTGCCCCAAGCCTTCCCTGTTCCAGGCTGACCAGCCCAGCTCTCTTAGCCTCTTTTGAGTCAGGTGCTGCAATCCCGTAGTTGTCTTTGTGGCCCATCACTGGGCTTACTCCTGTATGTCCCTGTCTTTGTTGTCCTGAGGAGCCTGGAACTGGACCCAGCATTCCAGGTACCTCACCAGTGACAAGAAGAGGGGAAGATCATTTCCATTGACCTGCTGGAAACACTCTTCCTAATGCAGCCCAGATTGGCTGCCTTTGCCAAAAGAGTGCATTGCTGACTTATGGTGAGCTGCTTGTTCACCAGGAACCCCCCAGGTCCTTTTCTATGAGCTGCTTTCCACCAAAGTGGCCTGTACTGGTGCCTTGGGTTGTTCTTCCCTCCATGCAGGGCATTGTGTTTATCTATGTCTGTTTGTCTAGTCTATGCTTCCTCAGCTTCTCTGTGAAGATGGAAGGAGCATTGACAAAAGCCTTACTGAAGTCAAACTAAACAACATCCACTGCTCTCATCTATCAAGCCACCTATCATGTTGTAACATGATTTCCCCTTCATAAATCCATGCTAACTATACATAATCACAGTCTTGTATTTCATGTGATTGGAAATGGTTTCTGTTATCATTTGCACCATCACCTCTCCATCACCAGGTTGACCAACTGATTCTGCTGTTAAAAAACCTTTTCATGATCTAAACATTTAACCTAATGAATATTTCTGCATTTTATGTCTTTTATAAACTTCATGCAGGCTTTATAATATCAATGGCAGATTATTTTGAGCACCAAAACCAAATCACCAACTAGGATTTAGTATTTTTATTCTTCAAGAAAAAAATCAAATTAATTAGGGTCTTAACAAGTATTGTTTTGGTTTTTGTTTCTTTTTTTTCACTAGAGAGAAGTTCTGGAAAATTGGTAATAAAGAGAGAGATGGAGAATTTGGAGCATGTTTCTTCCCTGCTGGAAAAAACAGTGGGAATCAGCAGCCATTAATATATTGTGCTCGACCTGGCTCAAGGATGTGGGAGGTGAACTTTGATGGGGAAGTGCAAAGCACACATCAGTTCAAGCAGCTGCTGTCATCACCACCTCTCCCTGTTGTTTCTCCCAGGTAGAAACATAAGTGTTATCTGTGATAAACTTGGGATTTCTAGACTAGCTGAGAAGAACTGCGTAAGTCTGAGAAAGTTAAATAAACTCCTAGAGCAGTCAAGTGTTAATCCTAGTTGTTACCTTAATACACTCTCTTCTAATAATAGAAGCTAGTAGTTATCAAAAATGCTGAAACTTTGATTCTGCAGGTATGTCTGTGTGACTGCCACAATGAATGCTGCTGTCATAAGACTATGTTTATTTAGCCAGCCTTGTATTTTCAGGGTTAAGAATATTAAGAAGGTGACATTACTGTAGTTGTAACACATTATAATTTTGCTTTACAGTCTGGATCCTCATTATACTAGTTCCAGCTGCTCTCCACAGTCTTTATCTTTTCCCAAGCTACTGTATCTGACGTGAGTATTTGTCAGCATAGGTTCGTGTTGATAAAGCAATTAAAAATAAAAAAAGTTGTAGATTTTCCTAATTTATACTGCCAAGTTCATCTTTTTGCATAAGAATTTTCCAAGTATCAATGCTGAACAGCTGTCTCGCTTTTTGCTTCCTGAACTTGAGCCACTACCATCCCTGCATGTTTTACAGTGACTGCCACAATTAACTGTTGCACTGTTAATGTTTGCTTTGCTTGCAGTGAGCACTGTGTGATGACCTGGACAGAAAGAGGCATTTATATTTTTCTTCCCCAAAGTGTTCAAGTCTTACTCTGGAGTGAAGTAAAAGGTAAACTTTAAGAATCTTTGCTTTGTAACATTGTCTGTTAAGTTTGTCACTTCTGAAGTCCTTGCCTAATATGGAGCCTTTTCAAGCTTAATTTTTGTAGCTGGGTTGTAGAACATCAGAGAACTTTTTTGTTGTCATTTGTTAGGCTTATCCTTGAATATTAACCCTTTCCATTCCTCTACTAGCCAGCCCCTCCCTCCATGCCTCTGAAAATATGCTTGGGAAACAAAACGTGGTGTAGAGGGCATCTTAAAATAAGTAATCAAATAGGGAGAGGTGGTAACCTGCAATATCCTTTCTTTGTTTGTGTTTATTCAGATTGTCCTGGTCTCAGTTGGGTTAGAGTTAATATTCTTCCTAGTAGCTGTGCAGTGCTGTGGTTTCAATTTAATGTGAGGATAATGCTGAGAAAACACAGATATTTTAGTTGTTGCTGAGTAGCACTTATCCTGATCAAGGACTTTTCAGTCTCAATGGTCTGCCAGTGAGGAGGGGCACAAGAAGCAGGAGGGAGAAGAGACAGGAGACCTGACCCAAACTAGCCAAAGGAGTATTCCATACCATATCATGTCATGGCCAGTATATAAACTGGGGGGAGTTACCTGGAAGGGCTGGATCACTGCTCTGGTTGGGCTGAGTATCAGTTGGCAGGTGGTGAGCGACTGTGTTGTGCATCACTGCTGTTCATTATTTTTTGGTTTTTTTTTTCCCTTTCACCTTTTAGTTTTATATTCTTTCCTTCTTATTTCCCTTAGTATTAGTATTATTATTACTACTGTTAGTAGTAGTATTACATTGTACTTTAGTTACTGGACTGTTCGTATCTCAACCTGTGGGGTTGCATTCTTTCAGTTCTCCTCCCCATTCTGTCTTGGGGGGGTGGGGGTGGTGAGTGAGCAGCTATGTGGTTCTGAGTTACCAGCTGGGCTTAAACCATCACACAGGTTTATTGACAGGTATCCTGTGAAGGATAATCTGGCTGCTGAAGGCTTAAACCCTGGTTGTTTTGTTGGGTTTTTTTCCTAACACCTGTCTAAACCAGAGCCAGAGACTTTACTTATTTGGCAGATGAGTTAACCCTCAAAAATGGTTTTGTGTGTATGGGTATAGACATAGTCCTATAGTGGTTTGTTATTGTCTGTCAGTCTTTTCCTTCCCCTTCTCTCCAGTCCGTTTGGTGTTAAGTTTCCAATGCCCTTAGTTGTGGAACATTTGCATACAACATAACTATTTCATTTGGAAACTGCTGAAAGTTCAAAGCATTTTTCTACTAGCAGATGTTTTCCTTCCGTTTCAAAGCTAACAGTGATGTATTTCTCATCTTTATCAGTCTTGAATATTTTGTCCTCCTACAAAGGGAAAGAGCTTTTCGATAACTTAAGTGTGTTTTTTGAATGCTTTCTAGAAATGCATCTCTGGAAACCTTTGATACTTTGACTGTGCCTTGTAGTCATTAGATGCGAGCTTGGCACTCTTCAATGTTTGTTTTCTCCATACTGCTTACACTGCAGTGTATTTGGCTTTTGTATGCATTTACAGTCAGATAGGAAATACCTTTTCACTTTCTTTCAGGAACAGAAAGGAGTATTGACTCATGATTTCAGACCTTCAGGTATTTCTGTGCATCTGGTTTTGCAGATATTCAGGATATTGCAGTTTACAAAAGTGAGTTGTTCTGTCTGCATACAAATGGAAAAGTTGTTCATCTCTCCCTTCTGCTGGTAGACCGCTGCATAGAGCGTCTGATGAGAAGAGGGTTCTGGACCCTTGCTGCCAGGGTCTGTTGCCTCTTCCAAAATGCAATTATTTCTTGCAGAGTAAGTAAATACCTCTCTGTAAATGTGCAGTGTAATTTCACTGTTTCTTGCCCCCGTTTTCCTTTGAGTTCCATAGGGTTTTGAGATTATTTTTTTTTTTGAGTTTTTAAGAAGTATTCCAAGCATTATAGTTTTAGGATGAAAATTAGCATGCATGTATGATACTTTTTGCTTCTCACAGGTAGTTCAGAAATAATAATGCTTCTATTTCACTGTGTACTTTCAGGCAAGAAAAAATTTGCCTTTAGACAGGCTGGAGCACTTAAAGTCTCAGCTGGATGCCTCAACCCAACAAGATCTTACTCTGCAACTGGAAGAACTGATCTCAAAGTTGGAACCTCTAGATTCTGCATGCAGCAGTAGGAGGAGTAGTATTTCATCTCATGTATGTATATAGGTAGTGCCAAAAACATTACCTGCAGATCTTATCTTTATGGCTTAAAATCACTTTGAAGTTGAGGCTTTCATTTTTACCATATCTACTATAGCTGATAATGCTATTTTCTAAAATTAGGTGGGGTAGAAAGTATGAAATACCACTGCTTGTTTAAGCTTTCAGATCACTGCCTTTTTTCTGTGTTATTTTGTGGCTAATGGTTGAGATACAGACAAAGATTGATCAAAGAAGGCTTTCTCCACAGCTGAGGTTAGTATCCTAATATGCTTCATTTAAGGTCATCTTGACTAAAACTAGTTTTCTGTGGTGAAAACTGAACGTCTGAACAGACAGAACAATCTTAGTCCTATTTAAAAATATCGTCTCACCCTATGAAGCTTAAGCAGAAAACGCTAAGGAAAAAAATCAAAGCATGTTTCTAACACTCTTTTACATGTACAGCTGTTTGTGCTTTTTCTTAGTTTCTCAGCAGCTTTTCAAGAAAAGGGAAATACTTCATAGTTAATACAGTATCAGTTGCTGCTTTCACTCTAACAGTGAAAAGTTAACTTTAAAAAGTAATGTTAAAACCCCAAAGTAATGTAAATTCTACCTTGATGTGGTAAGCAGTTGGTTTTTTTTCATTAGCAGATGGGAAAAGTAAACCTCATAAACTTATCATGAGCAAAAGAATGTATGTGTGTCCTGGAATTAAAGTTTAGCAGGATCTGTAAGTGTGGTAGCCGGGTATGGTTAACAAGCAAAAAGGAATATGGGCTCTTGGGTGCACAGGTGCAAAGGGATAAAGTGACAATCTTGGATGCAGGTCTAAAGGAGAGATGATTTTGCCTTTTGCCAAGTACACCAGTTGCTCGCAGGCTTCTTTCCAGAAAGCAGTTGCAGCATATACATCTTTATAAAGTCACTGGACTGCTCACTTAGTGCCACCTATGTACTTTTCCATTCTGCATATGTCAAAAATAAGCTGTTATATAGGGCTTTTCCAGACAGTGAATTGTGAAGTGCTGTGAGGTTATTTGTGTGGGTATGGTTGGTTGAGTTCATTGCAGGAAGTTTAACAAGGAAGTACAACTTATACAACATCAAACTCCTCTCCCTTGTCTGACAGGAAAGTTTCAGTGTCTTAGACTCTGGAATATATCGTGTTATCAGTCGAAGAGGCAGTCAGTCAGATGAAGATTCAAATTCTCTCCACAGTCAAACGTTCTCAGAGGATGAGAGACTTAAAGAATTTCCTACACACCAGGAAGATGAGCAAGTAGAACTTGGTAAAGTTTCTTAATGAAAATAATGTTATTTGGATGCAATTTCTGTTTAGTTTATAATAATTTGTTTGGGTTGGTTCTGTATTCTTCCTTTATATTATCATGATATCCATGATTTAAATTCTCTAATTTGATCAGTGGGAACAGTCACACCACCTTCCGGTCAAACTCTTTCTTCAAACATTGGGGTGAAATGCTGGCTCCACAGAAATCTGAGCTTAAAAGGAAACAAAACTCAGAGAAATAAGACAAAAAGTTCCAGAGGGCTTTTATCAAGCTGGGACTTCACTCAAATTCCACCTTCCCAATCCCTCAATGTGTAATTTAGCATTAATGCTAAGATCCTCTCAGCAGACTGTGTCAGTGTTAATCGAGCTTTGAATGAGGTTTTTTTTTCTGCTGCTGTCCTTACGGTAATATTTGTACCAGGAAAGAATTGCTTAATCTTTGCTCTGGCTTTATGTTTCTTCAGGAAAACCAGTAGATTTACTGTGTTCTTAACTTCATTGCAAGATCCCCTTGGCACAGGGGGGATCATCTCTTATATGCGTAGAAGGGATTACAGAATGTTAATAACTAACATTCGGACCATCCAGGGAGCCTTTTTTTTTTTCCCCCCTAACAAATGTCTGTCGCTGGACAAAAGCTAAAGAGACAGTAGTGGTCTTGTTCTCTGCTGTGGTTGGGATTGGAAGGGGATGCCGAAACCTAGCATGATGAGGAGCTGGCTCAGTTCCAGGTATGCTAGAGAGGCTTTGCAATAAAAAGGCTGCCTTTTACCTTCTGCAGAGAGTAGATGCCCGTTGAGGACGGAGAGAATTTGGATGGTTTTTCAGGGAAAACTGCACTGGAGAGGGAGAGCGCAGAAATTAGTATTTACTTCCCTATTTGTCAGTAGTGTTGTCCTGCTGACTAAGCTGCATGCTGTTTGTAGCACTTACTTTTACATGTGTGTCTTGTATCATCGTAAAGCCATGAAAACTTGGAAGGGCATGTATAATTTTCAGTATTAAAACTAACATGAAGGGATGCAGTTTTTGAATGTTCGAAGATAGAGAAGTTCTATCTGCTCAACAAGAGACAATAAATTTGCTGATTATTTCAAAGTACAGAAGTTCTAGATGCTTCTTGCAGCACGTGTACTTAATTTGGTATTTAAGAAAATGGATTTAGTCTTTCCCTGCTCGCATTTACGTAAGAGGTCAGAAGTTTTTACGTTTCTAATATGCGTAATGAACAAAAGCAGCCTTATTTACAAGCAATCATATAATCACTTGTGACCTTTAGGCACTATCTAGATGCTGTAGATTCTGATGGCAGAATTTTGGTAACTGCAGAGCGTCTCTCCCTCTCAACAGTGCAGGCAGTGCTGACTGTTGCAAAACGCAGTGTCATCCTTACTTAAAAGGATCCTTTTTTTCTTTTTTACATCATTTAAAGATACAATGTGTATGTTTGTTCCAGGAAATGATTACTCAAAACACATTGTAGATAGTGCCAGGGATATAAGAGAGAAAAGGCAGTAGTGGGTGATTCTGTATTTCCTGTGGTTCTTATCAAATGCCAGAGAGCTATGGGCTCAATTGTATCTTTAAGTCTATTCAGATAAAAGGGTGATATATATCTTAACCATGGCTTCTATGTCTCTGTGTGCTCATACGTGATTTAGATTTTAGGAAATCATGCCTTGTAAATTTATGTATGCCATAACACTTCATTTTCCTAGATGTTTAAATAGCTGGCAGTAGATTAAATTAAGATTTTTGTCCCCTAATGAACTGTAAGTCTACTTGTAGAAGATCATTTTTATACAATCGTTGATAATAATTTGCCTTGTTATAGAGCCAAAAGACTGTTAACAAAGCAGACTTACTAGATCCGAAGTCAGTAATAAAATGGCCTTTGAAACCAAGTAGCACTTTCCTGGCTCCACACGTTCCTGAGTATTAAAAAGGAAAATATCCCATGCAGGGTATCCATTTATGAATTAGTGACTTGCAGCTTGTTTCACTGTTCCATTTTTGTCAGGTCACTGTTTCATGACTCTTTATTTCAATTCCATTTGTTAGACAACGTATCTCATGCATCTGTGACGGTTGAGGCTGACCGGAATGAGACATTTCTTCCATTCAGTATTCCTTTGTCATTTCGTTCCCCATCTCCTCTCGTCTCTCTCCAAGCTGTCAAAGAAAGGTAAAACTTGCAGCAGGTTCACCCGTCCATTACATCTTTCCCTTTTCTGTCCTCTGAATTTGTAGCATTGTCTGGTTTAGTTCATGCAAAAATGTAGCATCTGAACTGAAACACTGGAGATGCAGTCAAGTTTGCTAGACTATTTAGAGCGTCTCAAATGAAGTTAGAAAGAACTGCTGTTAACTTCAGTGGAGCCAAGATTTCAACCTCTGCTTTGAAATGGCTAAGGATGCTTAAATAACTGAGAATGTTTAACATTGCCTTGTGAACTGTGGTTGTGGTTTGCCTTTAAAGGTAACTTACTGAATATTGGTTTGGGATTTTGCTTTTCTGGTACTTAGATTTTTTATGAATGAGTGAAGGCTTCTGACATTGTTTAGGAACAAACATTAAAATATTCAAAGCATGCTAGATAGTGGTAAAACACAGCTGCAAAGTATACTGCATGGTCTGCTCTCTCCCCATGTGCACCTTTCAGTGAATCTAAGCAATTTCCCAAGTGTTTATGGAATAATGGTTGCTTATGCCCAGTGCAAGTAAATACGGTAATGTCTGTTCTATGCAGAAATCAAATTGCTGTTCTAAAACCTACTTTAAAAAACAGGCACACACACACACGTAAAGGAGACGGTGTTAAAAACATAAAAAACATAAAAAACTTATGTATATTAGTTTGAGGTAAAACGTTACTGGCCCATAATGATGGTGTGAGAAGTTGCATAGCCCTCCCTTAATAACTTAGGTATGTGAATTAATAGGTATATATAATTAGGTATGTGAATGTCCTGCAACAGAAGACCGTAGCTGATGTCAATAGTATGAGGATCTTGGAGTAACCTTGTTTTGAATGTTTTGAATTCTTTTTGAACTGTAGGCAAATTTTAGGACTTTACCAGTAATAAGTGTTTCTGTTAATAATAACTAAATATTCAAGTATTTACTGTATTCAATTTATAATTAAATACATTACTATCACACTTAAAATTGATATTTTAAGTTTATCTTTAATCCTTTTATACATTAAAATCCAATTGTTTTGTGGTCTCTTCTACAGAAGCCTTCATCTTTTGCTATACTTTGGTGTAGTAAAAGATGCCATACGCTCTGGCAAGCAAGTAAACGGTTGCTTTTTTTCATTTTTAGTTGATGCTCTTAAACTAGGTCTTGACCAGAAAGCAAGAAGCTGATTTTTTATGATCAACTATGGATGACATAGTTCCTTTCATGGCAGTGGTAGAAATAATTGGGTTTTGGTATGTTCACTGGGCTTTCTGTTGAATAAAATATCTGAAGGATTAGGGACTGATGACATGACTAGGACATTTATAGTGAGCTTTGTAATCTGAAGAATTAATTTGGAGTACTGTAAAACTCTTTTACCCCCAAGAGGGACATAATTTCCTAGTGATGCTTTCTGCTTATAAGCTTTAACATGCAGTGTGGCTGACCTGCATTTATTTCCATTCAAATACATGTCCTGATATAAGTACTAATGTTAGTGTGTGATCCTGTTTCTTCAGCAGCAAAAAACCCAGGTCTTCAATACTTCAGGTTTTTATTCTGTGCTGAAAGTATGGACCATGACTGAAGTAAGAATTTTGAGCAGCTTATTAGTGAGTTTTGTTCTTGTTGGTCATTGGTGCTCTTGACCTTTTCTTAAGAATTCTTCAGATTATAAAGTTTTCTGAAATCATGATTTGTATGGAAAGAAAGTGATTTGTTCATGTTTGAACTTTCCATTTTAAATGTTTGAACTTCTGACCCCTAGTGTTTCCAGCTTTGTACGCAAAACTACTGAAAAGATTGGCACACTTCATATAAGCCCTGATGCTAGAGGAAGGCAAGAAGCAAAGGATGACGAGCAGCTTCAGGAGTTGAATGTTAATCTGGAAGCACCTCCCCAGGAAAAGAAAGAGTGAGTGCAAAAGTGACCTTTTCTTATCAATTGCATTTGTTGAATGTTCTGATGATGGCAGAAAAAGCACTGTTTCAGGTAGAACAAGGAGTTGCCTTCATTACTGTGGTGGGTTTCACTGGTTCTCTCCGACTCCTTTCCTAGAAGCAGATTAGGCAATGAACACTTCTGAGTGGTGGAGCACACAGTCTCCACGGTGCTGTAATGACTAAAGAGCATGAACATAGTGTATTCAGCAGTTCTTATATAGTGTATCTGTGATGCTAGTTATAGGTACAGGCATGAGTCCAGCAGTTCATTTCCTGTCCTTTTTGAGTGGGGGGTAAACACTTAGCTCCCTGAAAATGTCTTTCAATTTTGTTTTTGTTTGTGTGGCTTATGTCTGGGTTTTGTTTTGTGTGGGTTGAGTTGCTGTTGGTTGGGTTTTGTTTGGTTTTAATAATGGTAGCTTTAAAATGCCGATCTTCTTGAATGGTTGTCTAATTCATACAGAGCTAAGTTATTTCATATTCCAATGTTCTGCTAATTTACCATTTTGGGCTAACTTTGATAGAGTGGCATGATACTGATTTTTATTCACTACCTGCAGAAACCTACTGTAGAAGGCTACAAAAATAGTATTAAAGGTTTGCTCTTCACACCTATTCATAATTTCTGTTGAGCTGTTCCTTCTTTAGAAATCAAAGTGGATTTTTTTTTTAATGAAGAATTAATGTTATTTCCTCACAAACTTAAGGAAATTTGTGAGGAAATTCCTAATTTAATTACTGAAGATAGTCATAGAATGGTTTGGGTTGGAAGGGTCCTTAAAGATCATCTAGTTCCAACCTCCTCCCATCTTCCCCCCCACCGCATGGACATGGTGGGGTTGAAACTAGACCAGGTTGCTCAAAGCCCCATTCAGCTTGGCCTTGAACACTGCCAGGGATGGGGCAGCCACAGCTTCTCTTGGCAGCATGTGCCAGTGTCTCACCATGTTGTACTAAAGAATTTCTTCCTAATGTCTATCTAAATCTATGTTCTAATACTTCAGATAAGACTGAAATCCATGTGTTTTTTCTAGGTTAGAACCACAGAGTTGCCAGCTTCCAGAGGAGGATCACTTAAGAGATCTTAAGGCTGCAACAGCAGAAGCTATGTAAGCAGGGAGGCCTTTTAGTGTGTAGATACTGGGCTTTGTTAGAAAAACAGTATTTATTTTCTTTTTTCTTAATTCATTACATACATGTAAGCGTAATGTTCTTAATGTCTATTAACATGATCTGAAATGGTCTCATTGGGTTAGTTACTTGTTTGCCCTGTTTAAAGAGGAGCAAAACCCACTGAAGGCACTCTAATGTTACCTTTTTGTCCTAACTACAAGCATAGTTTAAAAAACAAACAGAACCAAACCCATGTAACAAACAAAAATCCATTGTGAAAGAACCTTTGTGGAACTTGGAATGTACTAAGATCAAATGTAGGCAGCTTGAGTAACTTAAATTCTGTTTGATGCACTTAAACCCACAAAACCCAAACTATGTTAAGGTTAGGAGTATGCTTTGAGTTACACTAAATACTTCACTTGTGGCATCTTAAAACTGTTAAGCAAATTGGCAAACTTCTTTTTTTATGCTTCAGAGCCAAACTCCAGGATCCCCTGGTTTTGTTAGAACCACAGTGTATGAGAAGGGTTTTACAGGAATGGCTTGTCTGTCTAGAAGAAAAGTTTGGCAGCAAAGAGCATTCTGCTTCTGCTGTCAAGAACCACAAGACTCTGTGTGCTGAAGAACAGAGTGCAGTTCTGCAAGAAAATCTACGACTAGGTCCAGCTGATGGAGACCCAAAAGACAAAGAATGCAGCAGTATCTTGGAAAACTGTACTGAAAAGGAAAATACTGAAGAAACTTGTGTAAGCAAGGCCATGTGTGAAAATAGTACTGATTTTAAGGGACCTTTGGACTGCGCCTTTCAAGTATCTCCTCCGTGTGTCATAGAACCAGATATTCAGAAAGATCTTGTTGAGTTGACAACGCTGTGTTTTGAGATGTCTGTGTTTTCTTGTGGAAGTGGTGGTGCTGAGGAAAGTTCTGATGCGAGTCTGCCACTAGCAGCTTCATGGACCTTGGGTTGTAGATTTATGCGAAGCTACTTCTTTCTTTTGGATTTAAAAAGACTAAAGCAATGTATTATAACCATACATGCAAACAGTCCTAATGTATGGGAAACATACATCGCAGGCTTGAAAGGTAACTAATGACAATTTTATTACTGGTAAACTGAAAGTAAGTCTGTTTAGGGAAAAAAATCAAGAAGCTTGAAGACACTCCCATTTGTGTCTGCAAGTTTTCCTTCTGCAGGTGTAGTGTGGGAGGGGGAGGATGGTTGGTGTGTGAGAGGTTTTGTTCCATTTTTGGTGTATTCAGTTGGCTGGTTTTCCCCCCAAAGGCTAACTTACGAAGAACTGCAGTTCCTCTTCCCTGCAACTCTGAACCTTGTAATTTATATGGAGCTTATTGATTGAATGCTGTAGCGATCACAGACCAGACCTGTTTAAAACCAAATGTGCTTCAAAGAGCAAAGCATCTAAATTAGAATCAGGTGTTTGTGAAAACAAGGAAGAAGCGAGAGGAGGAGCTTTGGTATTTGCCCTGGAAACAGAAGGTTCTTTAGCTTCTAGAGAAATGTAGTCAAAGTTAAACAAAACAGAATGGAGTAGATGGTTCTGTGCATATGAGTGCCTTATGATCACTTCAGACTTCCTCTGTCCACAGAAATCACTTCTGATCTTTTTGATGCCTCTTTAGTGTTATTGAACCAAAGCTTCCTGATTATGTTGGAAAACAGAATTTTGTTATCTACATTGAGCTTCTGCTTTATGCATTTTTTACCAAAGTGAATTAAAGTCTTAGCACTGATTTGGTGCAAACAGTAGTCAAGCAACAGAATCTTGTTTGAGGGTTGGCATCTAATATTTGGGTTTCTGGGAATCTGTTCGCTATTTGGATTTGAACAGCCTTAGAAGTGAAAGTAATGTGTTCCCAGTTTGTACCCATTTTGACTGTCCTTGTTGCCTGTAGATAATACCCGCATTTCATCAGGATGGAGGTTCATGCTGAATTCTGCATTCTGTGAAGTCACTGTCCAAGCTGAAGTTTTTATTTATAGAGGCAAACTGTAAAACACGAAAACTGCTGCAGATGAGCATTATATTCAGCAAGCCATAGGTCCTGCAGTGGGCTGGGGTTTTTTTTTGGTTTTGGGTTGGGTTTTTATTTTTTCACATGAGAGAAAGATTAACATCTTCGAAGTCTAAAGAAAAGGAAAATATATCTAGAGTATTATTCCATGCCTTAATTGTATCATTTCATAACTGCAATTTGCTGTAAGCACAGGTGAGTGATGTCATTTTCTATGAAATGAACATGTAGGATCTGTTCGCTTGTTAGCTAGAGTTCTGCAAAAGTAGTGGTAACTCTTGTCCTTACGCTTAGCAGCAGCTCTGTGTGTGTGTGAAGAAAAAACCAACAGCTTGCCCTGATCTTGTAACTTGTGCACTGATTTATTTCAGAGCTAACTTGTCACAGCCCAGTGGCTTTAGCAATGGAAAATGAAGATATGTTGAAAATACTGAAACTGCTGCATGACCTGGGGCCTTGGGATGATAGCTCACTCTTACTGGTACATGCTCAAAGGTTTGTAGCTAAGTGGGTTTTGTTTGGTTAGTTTTCTTCAGTTCACTTAATATTTCATTAAGCTCTCTGAGAATCTTTTAAAGAGATCAACTTTCAGTGCTATCTTGAACTTGCAAGAGATCTTGGCAGATTATAATTTGCTGTTTGTCCTCTCTCTTTAGGCTTTATGAAAAATTTGGGGAAACAGCTCTTCGGCCCTTGATCAAGTTCTACCCCTCCCTCTTGCCTTCTGATATCAAACAGCTTTGCAGGAATGATCCAGCTCACTTTCTAGCATATTTAGATAGTCTGGTGAAATCAAAGCCAGAGGATAAAAGGTAAAGGGAATACAGAAGCTTTTTGATCTGTCTGCTGTCTTAATTATGTAGCTCTGTGGGGTTTGTTTTTGGCTTTTGGAGGCTTTTTTTTCTCTTTCTGTATCTTGATGTTCTTCAGCAATAGATTTCAGTTCGTTCTACCAGTTTTAGTTGGTCTTAATGTTGGTTGTTTTTTTGGTTTTGTTGGGGTTTTTTTTTCTTAGATTAGATGCTTGTTTTAAAAGGGGTTTTCTAAATAATACTTGCAATGGAGCTGACTGTTTTTGGTCTAAGGTCAGACAGCATTTAAGAGAAATTAAAACAACCCCGTAGGTGAACCCAACCTGCAGACTGAATGGCTTTTTGTGGTCCTCTCTGTATCTAAAAATATAAATAGAATCATAGAATATAACTATTGTTGGAAAGGACCTTAAGATCATCTAGTTCCAACCCCCCTGCCATGGGCAGGGACACCTCCCACTAAACCATGTCGCTCAAGGCTCTGTCCAACCTGGCCTTGAACACCGCCAGCAATGGAGCATTCACAACTTCCCTGGGCAACACATTCCAGTGCCTCACCACACTTATCATTCCAGGCTCTTCCGTATTTCATATTATCTCTTTTGTTTCTTCCTTTTTTTTTCCCTTGTCCACACACAGTCTCTGCTCCTCCATGTCTGGTGTATTTAAAACTGGTAGTTTTTTCCTGTGTGTTACGTTTTCTAGGTCATCTCTCCTTAGATCTCTTCTGCAGCCTGAATCTGTACGACTGGATTGGTTGCGCTTGGCAGTTTCTTGTGATGCACCACAAAGAGCAAATACTGTGGATGCAGAAGGAAATCCCAGGTAAAGCAGGGGTCACCGAAAGTCCTGAGTGTAGCAAAAAGCTTTAATTGGTCTGTAGAGTTTTGGCTTAAATTTTGTATGATAGTTTGGATGTCACTGAACCCTTGGAGTGTTTTGTGTGTTAGAGTTCAGCAGAAGCAATAAGATGATTAAATAGCCTTATCTGTAACACTTCTTAGAGTGACTGCTCTTCTGACACTATAAACTGTGTTTAATTCACTTTTCCTTCTTTCTTTTCATACACCTGCCTTTCTTTTAGAGAAAACAGCATGTTCTGAAGAAAATTGTTAATGCTTTAAAACTGAATTTCTCATCTTCTAGGCCACGATCACATTTGTTTACATGGGGCTACAGCCAGCTCATTCTGCTTTTGATTAAACTCCCAGCTAACTTTGTTACAAAAGAAAAGATGACTGACATCTGTAAATCACATGGGTAAGAAAAAACTTAGTAATTCTTGATTAGCTAGTATTCTGACCCCAAAAAGATACAAATGAAAATGAACCATCTGCTTCTTACTTGGACAGATTTTATTTAAAAACTTATCCTGTTTTGAGAATTAATATTGAGTATTCAATTTAAGTACCAAATACCCTTTTTGGTTAAGGGGTATTCCTGTGTCCCCACTCTGCAGTGATTTCTGGCATTCAAGAAATTCAGTTGCTTCTGTCTTCATTGATATTTAAATGAGCATTTATTTATTGTTGACTTTAGCTTGAGTATTTGATTCTTGGAAATCTTTACTCTCTTATTCAAGATTTTGGACTGGATATCTTTTTCTCTGCCTGGAGTTGGATAGAAGAATAGAAGCCTTTACTAGTATTGCTCATTTGGATGATTTGAGCCTGTTGAATGAAGAAGATGGTTAGTGAGTCCTAAGCTGTGTAATCATATGTGCATAATATAGGAACTGCCCTTATTATGTTCTGATTTGTCCAAAGTTGAGTTGAATTTTTATTTTTTTCAAGTGTTTTGGTAGCACTAACTGTGTGGTGCAGCATATTTGAAACACATTAATGTGTGTAACACTCGTATCTTCACAATGTGCTTTGTGAAATCAGTTGTGCTAGAAAATGCTTAAAAGTTTAAGAATGTAGGATTGCTTATCAGTTGAGAGTAAAAGCTAAACTTGGAGTGGTAGATAGAGGAATAGCTAGCCTCCCTGAACAGTGTGAAACTCATCCTCTACACATGCGCACACACACAGAGTTACGATGAGTAAAGCATTTTATAACATGATGGAACTTAAAAGGAAATTCCCAGTAGCCCTAAGGTGGATTTAAAAACCAATTCTTTGTCTCTTGATTTAATCCAAAGCCTTAAATACTGAACTATAATGAAGCTCTGTGTGTAGTTCACTGCTGAATCTTTATACCAAGTCAGTCAAGGCAGTATACTTCTGTACACAAGTTGCTTGTTGGTAACACTTGTTAAACTTCCACAGAGAAAAACAGAACAGCTAGCTTCCCTTTTTAAGTACAGATTCATTTAAAAGAGTAGACTCAGAATAATCTTTGTTTTACAAATAATGTAACATTCATTTTACATTTAGGTTTCATTCCAGAGACCATAGAAGAATGGAAGTTTCTTCTGCAACTTGCACAAAATCACAGCACAGCTTTCCACCACCATGGCCCACAGAATGGGAATGCTGTCAGCAGCAGTAGCCCAAGCTACCCAGACTGCATCACTGTGGAAAACGTAGCACTCTTGCTGGCAAAAGCCATTGGCCCAAACCGTGCCTTGCCTCTCTTGCAGGAATGTGGCTTGACACTAGAAATGTCTGAGAGGTTTACTGGCATCTGTGAGATACTGAGAATTGCTGAGAAAAGGCAAAGGTAAGACAATACATCAACAACAGATCCACATTATTCATTTTGAATCTCTAAACTCTTTTCAGTTAACAAAAAGATAAAATACTTTACATTTTTATCTCTGATTTTAAACTCAGCTGAAAGCTTTTCTGTTATTTAAGAGCTACGTGGTGTGCGATATAGGCACTTGAAAATGGAAAAAGAGGAAACGGGAAATTATACATTAAAGATGTGACGGAGATTCTGTGAAGGAGATAGGTGTCTTGCTGAGTCTTGCATAGACTCTGATCTTGCCTATCCCTTCCAGAGAAGGCATGCATGGTGGTGTCATGATATTATTTCTGAAATACAATCAGTTGTCATAGCTTAACCCCAGCTGGCAACTAAGTACCATGCAGCTGCTCGTTGACTCCCTACATTCACAGTGGATGGGGAGAAGAATTGGAAAAGAAGTTAAAAACCTGTGGGTTGAGATACGAACAGTTAGAAATAAAAGTTAAACATAATACTACTACTACTAGTAACAGTAATAATGAAAAGGGAAGTAACAGAGATAGTGAAAGCGAAAAACCACCAACAAAGAGTGTTGCACAATTCAATTTCTTTCCACCCCTGATTGATGTCAGACCCATCCCTGAGCCGTGATCGGTCCCTTCCTGCAAAATCCCCTCTGTTTATATACTGGGCATGACGTGCTGCAGTGTGGAACACTCCTTTGATTAGTTGTGGGTCAGGTGTCCTGTCTCTGCTCCCTCTTGGCTTCTTATGCCCGTTCTCACTGGCAGAGCGTAGGAAATTGAATAAAGTCCTTGACTTGTTGCTAAGAAGTGCTTACATTTAAAACATGAATGTGTTATCAGCATTATTCTCTCATGAAATCTTAAGCATAGCTCTGTACCAGCAGCTAGGAAGAAAATGAAATGTCCCAGACAAAACCAGGACACATGGTTTTGACAAACGTTTCTTTAAAATGCAAACAAAACCTGGGTTGTTTGTTTCTGTTGTTATTTTTATTTTTCTTTTTTTTTTTTTTTACTGTTTGACTTTTGTGACTTCTGGTTTTAGTTTTTTCCCCTTTGTTTTAATTGCAGAGCGCTGATTCAGTCCATGTTGGAAAGGTGTGACCGGTTTTTGTGGTCTCAGCAAGCATAGGAAACAGCTTGGAAAACTCTGGGAACGTGTTTTTACTGCAAGGATTGTATATTAAAATGCCTCTTAAACTTAACAGGCTCTTAAAGAAAGAAATTCCTGTCTAAAAGTTCAGTTGTATTGAGCCACTCTCCATCTGGCAGATGTCTGACCAGCAACTGCTGGGGGGTCTTCCTTACATGTTTGGAGATGAGTTTTGAACTGTAGAACTTAAAACAGTCCCATATTTACCTTGAAATTAAGCACACAGGTTTCTGAGATGGAAATTCCTGAATTTATTTTCTGAGTTTGTATGACTGAAGTGTTAATGATATGAGCCCTGAAGTATTAAATTATGGTAAATAAATCTTCTTATTTCCAAACATGAGAAACCATTCCTCAGAAATATCTAAGCCAGTATTTATTTCATTTTCCTGTAAATGATATTTACATTTTCAAGTTACTATAGAAGTGCTTTTTATTTTACGTGGTTTATTCCCTTCTTAAATTGTATGGACTGATTTTGGCCATTTGAAATATATGAATTAAACCAAGTCTTAAAATAGGAGGGAAATAAGTTTCAGGAGTGGATTAATGGTTAAGAATGCTGATTAACAGAACTTGTTAAATGAACTCAATGTTAAACTATAAGCATGGTATTTCCAAATTGCCCCATTCTGCCTTTGCTACATGACTATAGACATTAGTTGTGATGGTTCAACAAATCTCAGGTAAATGGAATTAGAATCACAAACTCATTTAGGTTGGGAAAGGCTCTTAAGATCATTGAGTCTATACTGTCAACTGCCAAGTCCACCATTAAACCACATCCTTAAGTGCCACAGTTACAGTCCAGTACCTCAACCATGTCCCTAGGCACCCTGTTCCAGTGCTTGACAACTCTTTGGGTGAAGGAATCTTTCCTAATTTCCAGTCTAAACCAGCCCTGGTGCAACTTCAAGCCCTTTCCTCTAATCCTATCACCTGGAGAGAGCACAACACCTGCTTTGCTACAACCTCCTTTCAGATAGTTGTAAACAGCAATAACTGTCTCCCTTCAGCCTCCTTTTCTGCAGACTAAACAACCCCAGATCCATCAGCCACTCCTCATAAGACTTGTTCTCTAGACCTTTTGCCAGCTCTGTTGTCCTTTCTATGGACACACTCCAGCATCCCAATGTCTGTCTTGACCAAACACAGTACTGTCATGGATGCAGTGTCACCAGTGGAAACTACAGGGGCAATGATCACAGCCCTAGCCCTGCTCATTATGTTATTTCTGGTATAAGCCAGGATGCTGTTGGCCTTCTTGTGCACACTGCTGGCCCATATTCATCTGGCTGTCAAACAACCACCCCAGCTCCTTTCCCACTGGGGCAGTTTTCCAGCAACTCTTCTCCAGACCTGTAGTATTGCCTGTGACCCAAGCACAGGCCTCAGCACTGAGCCTTCATGAACCTCATGCCATTGGCCTTGGCCCATTGATACAGTCTGTCTGCATCCCTTTGTAGAGCCTTCGTACCCTCAAACAGATTAATGCTCCCACCCAGCTTAGTGTTGCCTGTACACTTGCTGAGGATGCATTTGATGCCCTTATCCAGATCATTATTAAACAGAACTAGCCCCAGTTCTGAGCCTTAGGGAACACCACCTGTGACCTCCCCCCAACTGAATTTAACGCCATTCACCGCCACTCATGGGGCTCAGCCATCCAGCCAGATGAGTATCCACCCATCAAAGAGTATGCCCATCTAAGCCATAAGCAGCAAGTTTCTTCAGGAGGATGCTGTGGGAGAGTGAACGGTGTCTGTCAAGGGCTTTACTAAAGTTCAGGTAAGCTTTGGCATTTTTAGATGAGTGCTGTCAACGAACAACGAACTATGCTTTGTACCGGCACTCTTTCTGCACTTAATACATATTTCAACAAGTTCCTTTCCAGGCTTCCAGTTTTGGGTCTCTTTACTGTTGGACTCCCATTTTCAGCAGAAAGCCATGGTGTCTGGTCAATATCTGATTTTCACAAATGTCATTTAAAGAAAAAAGTTCACACATTGGAACGAAATTTTGTTAAAATCCGTAATTTTGTCATGAATTTACTTGAGAGTATTTCTTTATAAAGCATCTTTTTACGTAGTCTAACACTTGCAGTGCTGCAAAATAATGCTTTTATTTTCATGTAAAATAGGCCTTAGGAATACAACTTTCAGACTTCTGAAAGGTGCATTCTGACTATTTCATCTCAATTGCAAGAAAGAGAGTTGGTTACTTCATTAGAGGAATGAAGCTACAGGGAGACAATTAGTGTCAGGCTTTCATCTGTTAGTGTTGGTGGTGGGAAAGCCAATACAGAACTACTTCTAAAGAAAGTTACATCTTTGGGGGTTGGATTTTAATATTGAAAACAGCATGGATCCTCCTATTGGAAACACCCCATGCTCTCACATTAAGACTTAGGAGCCAGGCACCTGTAGTGTGTGGTGCAGTTACACAGATCAGATGATGCTGGTGCCTGTTCTGTTGCCTGCTGGATGCACATGCTGTTGTTTCCATGACTTGCACTGAAATAACTTTAATTCAGTATGTGAATGTAATACCATTTTAGCTGAGTACTCATGTTGCCCTCCTTATGGGAATTCAGCTGCCTTTCCAAGAGTGTACCTGGCTTATTTCTTTTAACAGTTCTACTTCATGTGCTCTGTGTAGTTTGTGTACACAGTCTCTTTTTTGCTTCTGTGGGTTTTTTGAACACTTGGTTAACTTTGTGTAAGGGTTGAGGATTTTTACAATTAATGTTACTTTCCATTCAGAGCTTTTTAAAAAATGTTGCCTCAAAACAGTCAAATAAGTAACAATGGGAAGTGTTTGTTCAAATAGTGTGGCTAAAGTGAACTTGTTTTAATGAGTTCAGATAACTTGGCTGTCAATAAAGTGCAAAGATATACTTTCTGAAGAAGAGTTGGAAAATCACGTTACATGTGTTTTCATCTCATATGGGTAAGGTAAAGGGACTGTAATGAGGTAGTTGTTCAGAAGTTACAGTTGTACAGAGCAGTGCCCTCACCCTAAAGCTACAGCCCCGACTAGCTTTTGGTAGCTGTGCATACACCACTGACACTTTAAGGCAGCTCATCTTTGGGTTTAGTGACTGACTGTTGGTAGAGGGAACCCTTGAAAAGCAGAGATTAATAAAGGGGGCTTTGCTCTGAACAACTTCAAACAAGCTGTGTTGGTTTTGTTGTTTCTACACCTCCCCTCCTCCTCCCCCCCCCAAAAAAAAAAAAAAGGTCTCATACATACCTCCAAACGTTATTTCACTGTTAGAATCAACATCAGAACCTATGGGGAAATCAATTTTATTTAAGATAAACATCTACATGTGCAGTATGTTTCTTGAAGAGGGGCCAGTCTGCAACCATTCTATACATCTATGAGCCTGAGGTCAGTGGTAGTAAATATTCCATACGGCAGCATGGCAAAACTCCCTGAAGTGAATTATTGCCCTTGTAACCTTAATGTGCTGTTACTTCCCAGAATAAGCAATAACTGCATCTGTTATTGTGCTGAGCTGGGAATTCACCTCATCCTCTTGCTCAATCTGAAATTTACTTGATTGTGAAATGCCTACATTGCAGAATGTTTGCAGAATGTAGCTTGCATTTATATGTATTCAGAATTAGAGGGTAATCAGTTTGAGGGTTTTTTTTATTTTAGCTATATCAGAACGTACATTATATGTGTTATGCTCACGCCGTGTACACATGCAGCCCATTTCAGTGCTGAGCCAAAAAGAAATATTCCACTAAAACTCTTCTGTGTGCTCAGAGGCAGCTTGCCTATTTGTGTTGGCAAAAGCAAAAGT
This sequence comes from Psilopsiagon aurifrons, assembly GCA_025447955.1. NCBI lineage: Eukaryota > Metazoa > Chordata > Aves > Psittaciformes > Psittacidae > Psilopsiagon > Psilopsiagon aurifrons. Next base: position 24,227 of record JAOEHY010032797.1, read on the forward strand.
TTCTGGCTGCAGCTTGTTTCTGTGTGCCAAGGGCTGTGACCTGGAATGCAGGCCAGAAGGATACTGGAAAGCAGTGCTCGGGCTGTTAGGTGTTGGGCACAAAGTGTGCTTTATCCGGTTACTGTAGGGAGGTCCAGCATGGTCACTGCTGCTGCCTTCCTTGTTGGAGATCAGCCAAGGGGATGCAATCCAAAATCTTCTGAGGATCTGCTCCAGTGCCTGTCTTCTTGCAGTTATCTTCATGTTTGTGCTCTTTGCACAGAATTTGGGTTTGGAGAAAATGCAAAATGCATCAGACCACACCATAAGACTCAGAAATATCCTTTATGGTCCTAAATGTGTGAGCTCTTGTAGGGAAATTTTCACAAAGTCAATTTTGAAGGCAATGCTCTGTTCTACATTCCTGGGCAAAATGGCATATGCGTAGTGAGTCTATATTCCAACATACAGGAATAATTTTCCAGAGGGTTTTTTCTCTGTGTGTGTGTGTGTGTGAGAGAGAGGTTTTGATTTGTTGTTGGTTAGTTTGGTTTGTTTTTTGTTTTGTTTGGCCTTTTTTTGGTGGGCATTTTTTTTTTTGTTTGTTTGTTTTTTTTAAACTCAAAACCAAAGAGTTGAGCAACAGGGACTACCTGTAGCCAACAGAAAAGGCACTTGAGCTGACATGTACTGTGAGGGCATAAGTCATCACTAGGACATGAATAACATTGCAGCACTCCATTCTCTACAGTAACTGAGCTGTTACACTGTTAAATATCAGGATCATATGTGGTAGGGGACAAAATTACATGCCTGGTCTGCTGTGTTTTGCAAGGTTTCCTTGTCCATTGGGTTAGGGTTTAGATTCTTGTCTCAAATTGTTCCATTCAGAGATAAAGTGTAGTAGATAGCATCTGTCGTGACACTCCAGGCCTGTGGAAAATGTTGCTTCTGCTCTTAAGCTCAATTCTTGTTTGAAGTGCAGTGATGCCCAAGGAGGTTACCTGCTGGCACTTTATTAGCTGACTTAGTGCCCCTCTGGTACCTCATATCCCTGCCCTCATCTCCAGCAGCTAATAGTTTGAAGTGACAAGGTTGTGAATTGGGCAACTACACAGACCTCTTCTGCGGAGAGTTTAAAAAAGCTCTCTTAGACTTCTGTGAGAGACTGATCTGAAATAAGACTCCACTGTCCCTTGTCTCAAAGATTGGTGTGAGAAGCTGAGATGCAATTCCACCTATCTTTTTTCTCAGAGGTTGGTGCGAGGAGTTGAGACTCTTGGCCATCCAGTGCTTGAGGGATGAGAGAGAAAGAGCTGAGATAACACTCTTTCCTCCATTACCTTGAGGACTGGTGTGAGGAATTGCTGTCCATTATCCCAAGAATTGCTGCAGACACGTGTGTGCAGACAGGTGCAGTTGAAGAGCTGGCTTCAAGACCAGGGAAACTGGTCCACCAAGAACATGTAATACGTGACGTGAAGAACAGAGGTACTCCCCCAACTCATTACGAAAGGGGGAAAAGCTAATTGCCAAGAGGCACATCACCAGGGAGCCACTGCCATGAGGATGACTCCAGAAGGACACCTCTGGGAGGACACTCTCCACTTATGACTACTATGGACTCTCAGGGACACTCTCCATGAAACATCACCATGAGGGCAACTCCACAAGACACACTCCACAGGGTACTGCCAAGAGGATGACTCCAGAAGGATGTTCCCACCTCCGATGGACTCTTGGGGGACACTCTGCTCTGATACTGACTACGACCCCTTAAGAACTCCCACCTCTGACGACGATGACACATCCCCGGATCCACAGTGGTAACTCTCTCTCTCTCTGCACCTCAAATCCTTGCTTCATTTTTCTACCTTTTTTCCAGTCTGTCCTATCACTATCCACTTTATTACAATAATTTCCCTTTTTTGTAATAACTGTTTTATTAATAAACTTACTAATTGATGATGGTACTTGACCTCATTTGTGTCTCAATTTCACTTTTGGGATCACAAACTGAAACAGGGTCTGGCACTGGGGTTTTCTCCAGTTGGACCCTGACAACTTCTTAAAATCATGGATGAGACAATGCAATGTGGAGACATTCTGCACATTGATTCTACAGTGCAACTGCACTCAAACCTAGAGCTTTCTGCAGGGAAAATAGTGTGTCAGTTATTAACCTAACCAAGGGAAGTGAGCAGCAAGCATGCTCCTAAGCAGAAAGAGCACAGTGGGCACTCAAACTGTGAACCACGTCAGCAGGACCTCGCTGCTTAAAATCTAGCAGAGTTGTGGCTGCATGGATCTGAACTTCCCCTTAGGTATAGTATTTACCACTGCACCAAAACCTCCTAGTTTAGCCAACTTGGGCCCTACTGAGCTCAAGAGGAGCAACAGGATGGCTAGAAGTCCCTCAAGAGGGGTCTGTGAGAGCAAGCAAAGGCACAACAAACAATTCAGGCCTCCCTTATGGTGGCATGTGTGCATGCTATCTTAAAGCATTGTCAGTAGGGACAGATGGAGTTAAGAGCAATACTTTTAAGTTTTTCATTCCATCAACTCTGGGTTCTATCACATTATCCCAGCATGCATGTGAATTTCACTTAGCAGTTCCTGCAGCAATTCTGGTAATGGCTGTTCCTTGCTCACAGACGCAGACCCAACCTTGTGCTTTATGATGGAGCACAGATGATCGGGCACCTCCTCCTCTGTGCTCTGTCCAGCACAAGAGCTGCACAGAAGTGTCACTCTTAAGCCAACTGCAATACTTCAAGCAGACAGTACACTTGAGTCTTGAGGCAGCTGCTCAGTCTGCTTCTTGCGAACAGCAAACAGACCTGTGGACAGCTGTCAAAACACCACACACTTTCTAAAAATTGTGTAACAGGAACCATGAGCTTTCGGTAAGGACAAGGACAGGTTTACTGTAATTTCTCTGTTGGAAGTGGAGTGGTGGTGGGGAATTCCCAACTAATGAAAGCTATCCCTTCCAATTTCCTCTTTTGGAGGGTTTGAATTCCTTATAAATACCCTCTCTGAATTTGACAGCACACAATACAAGCCTCATCTCCTTTGGCTTTACCCTTCTGCAGTGGTGAGTGACATTCTGAATCTGTGAGCTCCTTGAAATTGTTAGCTAGTATTTTGGAACAGGACTAATGCTTTAGCATGTGGAGTTTCTCTGTATTCATGATAGGAGCAGCAGAGAATGCTAAAATCCAAGTTCCTCATGTCCATCTGCCTCTGTGGCAGAACTGAGCTTGTGGGCACACAGAGGGCATCATTCCTTGGGGTGGGAGGGAGTGGGTTCCTGGGCTAGCCATCAGCACTGGGTCAGCTTCATGGGAGCAGCTATGGGTCTGATGGATGCTGGGGCAGCAGGCTCTCAAACGTGCTCCAAAACTCTTCATCTCTCTGATTGTCTCACAACTCTGTGTCAGGCTTGGGCCAGGAACCATGAGGCTCTGCATCTGCTTTGTTCTGTTCTCCATTGTTCTCTATGGAAGTGCTGACTCAGTATTAGTCGAAAGCGGACGATTTGTCTGGGATGCACTGGGAGGTAAGCTGCTGTTACCACAGGCCCTTCTCTCAGGAACCCCCTGTCTGAGCACAGCTTATTGGCATTTCAGTGGATGCACTCCTTGGAGTTGGGAGGACCATAGGTCCACATTAGTGACCCTGCTGGTTTCTGCTGCTGAAGAAGGCCATGATCATCCTCACAAGCCCTTTCCATGGGCACACCCTGGTGTAAAGGCCAATGTGGAGAAGTGCTTCTCTGTGTTACTGCTCCTAGGGCCCTCCAGTTCCTGGATGAAACGGTACTTAACTGTTTCTGGGATGACACTTTAAAGTCAACATCATAGCTGTTTCTCTGCCTTCTTCAGGAGCAAGCGATATGTACAGAGCATACCGGGACATGCGTGAGGCAAATTACAAAGGTGCTGACAAGTATTTCCATGCTCGTGGGAATTATGATGCTGCCAAAAGAGGACCCGGTGGTGCCTGGGCAGCGAGAGTGATCAGGTAATAGAGCATATTTGTGTCACTAACGCGAGTTACGAAGGATCTAGGCATTCCAGTTAGTGACATCCTTTTTGACTTGTACTCAGCTTTTGACCTAGGACAGTGGAGGGGAAGTAGTTAATGTCTGTGCAGCCTGTCTCTATAGGAATGGTGTCTCTCCTTCACATGAGTGTGAGCCTTTCTTCTTGTCCTCCCGAGATTCCTTATCTCTGCGTTTCTGGTGATGAGGAACTCTTTCCTTGTGTCTCTGCTCATGGCAGGGGGGTGGAACTAGGTGATTTTTAAGGTCCCTTCCAACCCAAACCATTCTGTGGTAACAGTTATGGATGTCACTGTGGTTCTCAGACAAGGACTGAATATGTGCTTGATCTCACTTTGAGAAGCGCTGTGGAAAAGCTAGTTTCACACGAGTGAGGAAACCAAGACAAAGTGTGGTTACATACTGGTTGGTTCACATGGCCTTTTCTCTTCCTGCTAGTGACGCCCGGGAAAAATGGCAAAGCGATGTGAGTGGCAGAGGTGCCGAAGACACCCGAGCTGACCAAGAGGCCAACCGGTGGGGCAGAAACGGCGGCGACCCCAACCGTTACCGACCTGCCGGCCTTCCCAGCAAATACTAACGCCACCCCGGCAGAGCCCCTCTGCTTGTTACACCTCTCCCCGGCAGCCAAATAAAGCCTTTCTCTTGCAAACTGTCCCCCCTCGCTGTTGCCTTACCTTGTGGGGTAGGGGGACCTCGGGTCACGGCGCTGGCTTCGAGGGAACCAGGGTAACTGTCACTTTGTGGGGAGGTGTCAGGACACCACGGTGGCTACCGGCGGTGCCCCTGGGCACCTGGGCTGCCCTGGGAGCAAAAAGCCGCTTTTCGGCGGCGATCCGGCTCTGCCGTCTCGGGCTCGGCGCGGCGGCGGAGCGCGGAGAGCTCCTCACGGCCTGCGGCGAACGGCGAGCCGCGGCCTCCGGGCGTCCCGGCCCGGCAGGGGGCGCTATGGGGCGCCGCCCAGGCGCCGCTCTCGCCGCGGACATCTCGTTGGCGCCAGTGAGGCCGTCGTTGTGGTAGTGGTGGTGGTGGTGGTGGTTTGGCGCCATGAACCGTAACCCCTCGCCACCTTCCAGCGAGGTGGGAGAGGAGGAGGAGGACGCGGTGGGCAACACGGTGTACAGCAGACATTGGCTGTTCAGCATCCTCACCCGCCTCATCGAGGTGCGGGCCCTGCGAGGTGGGGGCGCCGTGAGCTAAGGGGGCGGTGGGCCCTGTAGCCGTGAGCGTGCTGCGGGTGCGGTGCGGGTGTTACCGGGTCCATGGGGATATACACAGGGAGGTTTCCTGCTTGTGTGTTTAGGTTTTGATTATGGCTTTTACACTGTGACTGAAGCGGTAGGTCGTTGTTAGTGAGCTATGGCGTTTCTCGGTCGTTGCCTGCATACTGCCATACCCCCAATGCACACACACCCCTCCCCTTTTTCTCTCAGGTCATTAGCCCTGAGAAGACGGAGCCCATCGTGAGTCCCGAGGAAATGCCGGTGGAGCTGGACGAGGAGATGGAGAATGACATTTGTAAAGTGTGGGACATGTCGATGGATGAGGTAGGAGTGATACGTGGAAGGCAGACCTTGAGGGTGGTTCATAGCTGCCCTCTGCGTTCAGGGTCCTGAAAGTGGGCAAAGGCACAGAATTATACAGTTTCGGCCAGCTTTCTGATTTTGATGGTACTGATTATTCTGGTTTGGCTGATAGTGTGCTGTGAGTCATTAGGCAGTGCAGGTGTGGTGAACTGGCATCAAGTGCCCTCATCACAAAGGCTGTTTTACAAGGTGAGCAAGTATGTTGTGTACACTCTTAAACCCAGCACTAGTTTGCAGAAGCAGGCCTTCTGTTGTTTACTAGCTGCTGGGGCCATGCTGCTTTTTGAGGATGTAAAGCCTATTTATGTTTGAATATAAAAGAAACAAGGTGGTCTGGCCCATCTTTCCTCCAGGTGTCTAATGGAGCCTGCGGTGCTGTTGTTTAGGGTCAGCTGTCTTAAATCACACCTGTTGATGTTCTACAGAAAATCATGTTCAGAAGTTGAACCAAAGCTCAGTGTTACTGGAATACAGCAGCTTAGCTGTAGCAGAAATTAACTCAGGTGCATAGCCTGTATCTTCAGCAGTTTGATTATAGAGATGATATTGATGCCATCTCTAAAAAGGTATATTTTTCCTCTTGCAACTGTATTGCATCTTGCTGGTAAGCATAGTTTCCTCTGAATGACAAGCAGCCTTTTAAAGTTTAGCCAGAGACTTGGCAGTGGCAGCATAACTTTTTGGTATTTTTTCTCAACATTCTCAGATGCTGGATCCAATTCTCAAGTAAGAGATGCACATATATTTGTAATTATTATTTTATTTCCTAGCTCTTTGGATATTTTAAATAAATGTGGAAGATGTGTCCTTTGCACACAAATAGAGAACTAATCTTGTGTTTTAATGTGGTGAAATGTGAAGCAGATTTACTCTCTTGTATGGTCTGATCAAGTATTAATGGTAATCCCTGGTTTCTTTTTGCATGTCTGCATCATCTCACTGTCTGTTTGCTGAAACATGATGTTTGCTGAATTCTGAGTTGGTGTCTGACCCTGTGTTGAGACAGAGAGCAAAAGACACTAAATGTGGCTTTTTGGCCCATTGCATAGCAAATCGCTGGCACTCTGAATCACCACAGGGGCTGGCTGGTCTTGTTTCGTTGAGAAGCAAGGATTATTGGTATTAACTGTTGGGAAAGAACTGATCTGTTTTAGTGAGTTTAACATCTCTTTGATCCAGTCCTTGTGCTGTGAGAAAAGGTTTGATTTTATGTTTTGAAAATGCAGAAGTCCATCTACTTTTTCCTTCATTTTCTCCACAGGATGTCGCTTTATTTCTTCAGGAGTTCAATGCCCCAGATATATTCATGGGAATTTTTGCCAAGTCAAAATGCCCTCGCCTTACTGTAAGTATGGTCTGTCAAAAAGCTGTCCCATATTAGCAGTAGTAGATAGCTGTGTACACGCATTTTCACATAGCGCCCTCCTTCTCTCACTGCATGTTTGAATACATTAAGGACACAGGAAGAAAATACATAATCAAATTTTAAAATTCTTTTTTTCAGTATTTTTAATAGTGTTGAATCAGTAAGTATTTCAGTGTTGCTGAAGCTGATATATGTGTCATTATGATGGACTAAGTTCATGAAAGATTGGCCTCTTATTTCTTCATTACTTGTTTCAAGACTACTAAACAGAAATGGTCATGAATTTGTTTAGTCAGACCTACAAAAGTGTGGTGGGTTGACCCTGGCTGGACACCAGGTGACCACCAAAGCTGCTTTATCACTCTCCTCAGCTGGACAGAGGGAGAAAAATACAGTAAAAAGGTTCATGAATTGAGATAAGTTCAAGGAGGTCACTCAGCAGTTACTGTCACAGGCAAGACAAGACTCAGGGAAATTAGTTTAATTTATCAATCAAATCAGAGTAAAATAATGAGAAGTAAAGCCAAACCCTAAAACACCTTTCTCCACCGCTCCCTCCCTTCTTCCTGAGTTTCACTTTACTCCTGGTTTCTCTCCCTGCCCCACCACGAGCAGTGAAGGTGAATGAGAATAGGGGTTGCAGTCGGTTCATTACACGTTTCTGCCATCACTCCTTTCTTCTCGTTCTCTTCCCCTGCTCCAGCATGGAGTCCCTCCCATGGAAGACAGTTTTCCATGAACTTCTTCAACATAAGCCCTTCTCATGGGCTGCAGTCCTTCACAGACTGCTCCAGCATGGGTCCCTTCCATGGGGTGCCATCCTTCAGGAGCAGACTGTTCCAGTGTAAGGTCCTACATGGGGTCAGAAGTCCTGCCAGCAAACCTGCTCCAGTGTGGGCTCTCCATGGGGTTACAGCCTCCTTTGGGCATCCCCCTGCTGTGGCCTGAGGCCCTCCATGGTCTACAGGTGGATATCTGCTCCACCATTCACCTCTATGGGCTGCAAGAGGAACAGCCTGCCTTACCATAGTCTGCAGCACAGAGGATAGTGGGATCTCTGCTCCAGCAACTGGAGCACCTCTCTATTGCTTTAGTAATAGGGATGCCAGGTTAGCTTCAAAGCAATGTACATAGAATATATAAGCAAAGTTGATTTCAAGATATATTTGCTTTTATGGAATGCCTTAATACCTAAATATGTGAGTGGTTCCTGTCATGAGTGTTTTATGCCAGTCTGATGGCATCCTGTAGAAAAGTCTGTACCGTCTTGGAATCAGTGCATCATACGAACTTGGAAATCAAACTGGAAAATGCCTTTGAATCCCTCTTACCTTTGTCTTACAGTTGTGGAAATAAAATTGCGAACTATGTTGCCTCATTATAATGTGTTTTGACTTTTCAGGAAATCTGTGTGGGAATATTAGGAAATATGGCCTGTTTCCAAGACATATGCATGTCCATTAGTAAAGATGAGAATCTTGGGTAAGTGTGTATGTGCTATATATATGCATGGTGCTGCTTTTCTGGACTCAAAATCATGAAATATATGTTAAAGAAGGAGCTAAGTTTGCCTGCCATCCCTTGTGTTCATTTACACCTTTTTGGCTGAGCATGTTTGTGTAGGAAATGCTCAGTGAAGGAAGAAAAGGATACAGACCACTTTCTTTTTTTTGTCTGTTTTAATCAACAGTGAAGTTGAATCTTTAATTTCTAAGTTGGGCAATCTTGAAACAGTGGATGTGTGTGCACAGTCAGGAGAGGCTGGGTTTAACTTCAGAACATGACTACAGCTATGAAATTCGCCTTTTTGTAATCTTTTTAAAGGAAAAATACATTTTACTAATTTTTATCTTGTGTTTTCTCTTTAAAGCCAGATATTACTGCAACGTCTGTGTGACACAGACTCCCCAACTCTTCTGGAAACGAGCAGGTAGGACATCTCAGAACTTGATGCATCATTAGTGTAGTTCTGCTATGTCCTGAGGCCTGGGAAGAAAACTGACAATGTTTCTGTCTCATCATTCTCATTATTTTGGATTTGCACTTGTACAGCTAAAATGAACGATTTGGCTTCTAATTTGTTAAATGGGCAATTCTTGTCTAGGTTGTTGTTAACTTGCCTCTCCCAGCCTGAGGTGGCTAACATCTGGGTTGAGAGAATCCGAGAGAACCCTTCAGTGTATGACTGTGTGTGCTTTATCATGTCCAGCTCTACAAATGGTAAGTTGCCAAAACAAGCTGGGAATTAGTGGGTGTTTGCAGAACAAAAAAACCCCCCCAAAACACCAAAGTATGCAGTTTCAAAGCCAGATTTTCAACTGGGAGCACAGAATTTTAAGTAAAGCTCATGAATTTAAAGGATACCAAAATAAACTTGTCCTGCCTTTGTAGGTTCACAGGTATACTTAAAACTAAGTGAAAAAAAAGCTCTGTGAGGGAATCAAAATAAGTCTCATAGAAGAAATTGCTATTTGTCTCAGTAAAGGAAAGGACGTCATCCTCATTCAGAAATATGCATATGTCATTTCTGATCTTGAAAAAGACCTTATTTAAATTTCTTTTTATTTTTTCTTTTTCTTTTTCTTTTTCTTTTTTTTTTTTTTTCCCCAAATCGGTTATGTATGTGTGTGTATCTATAGGTGGCAATAGATACATATGGAAACATATATGGAATGTGAACTGGAAAAATGATGCAGTTACCCTGAATGGCAACTGAATACTGCACAGGCTTTGGGACACAAGTCTGTCTTAACAAAAATTTAGCAAAAACCACATGAAGCACCTAATAATGGAAATATTTTGAATAGCATTTATGTTTTGCATCCAACTCCATTTTAACAGCAGTTATTATTTGTCTAGGAATCCTAATTGTTTATTCTTTTCAAACTTTTGTGTTTTCTTTTTCATGAGAATGCTCAGGAATTCTGCTCCATCCAATTGCAATCACAGACCTACTTAAGTAAAATGCAGATTGGCAGGTCTAAGCAGAAAACTGCATATTTCCAGGCAAATATTGGAAAGTTATACTTCAGTAGCAGAAGTTATAACTTTTTCAGGAATGTGATTTTTTCTTTGCAGAATGAAGTTCCTGCTTAATAAATGGCATGATAAAGTAGAAGTCACTGTACTTTCCAACAGTCTCTATTTATAAAGCTCTTCAGCTGATCTATCCCACAAAAAAGAGTAACAATCTTTAGCAGGCCATGAAAGAAACTAAAGTATTTCAGCTGAATTTACTCTGAGTACTTTTAGCATTTTGAGAGCTAATGTTTGCTTTTTAATTTTATCTTGTTGAATTTATATATTCTCTCTTGTGCAGTTGAATTGCTGGTAAAAGTAGGAGAGGTGGTGGACAAACTCTTTGATCTAGATGAGGAGCTAATGTTGAACTGGATTAAAAATGGCACTTGTCCATCTGTGGGACCATCTGTAGACGATTCCCCTGAAGAACTTCCAGATTTTAAGATTGTGCCTTGTATACTTGAAGCAGCCAAACAAGTCCGGTATGTGAGATTTCTTTATGGTTTCATGGCTGGGAAGACTCCTCATAACCTTGTTAAGGCCTGTGTCTGAATTCTTGATTTCAGTGGGAGCTGCACAGTGTGACAGGTCACTAGAATACATTTTTCTGTACTACAGTTTGAAGTGAATCAACTAGTTTGTTAGCAAAGGGAATGGCAGTGCTTGCTGATAGTCTTCTGTGTGTCCAAAACACACAGAATATATAATCTGTCTTTGTTTTTTGTTTGTTCTGTGTAGATCAGATAATCCGGAAGGACTTGATGTTTATATGCATATTTTGCAGCTCCTGACCACGGTGGATGAGGGTATTCAGGCTATTGGTAAGACACTTGAATTGCTACATATGATGGGACCAAGAATGGCAGTAACTTCTAGGTCGTTGTATATTTGATGGGTAGAAAAATTATTCATGTACCTAGATTAAATTTGTTGGGTTGGTGGGTTCTTTTTCTTTCTTTCTCAAGTGCAGGTTCCTGATGGAGGAAAAGAGACCTGGAGTTTGCTGTTTGACCTCGTTTGCCATGAACTTTGCCAGCCAGATGATCCACCGATCATTGTGCAGGAGCAGAAGACTGTATTGGCCTCTATTTTGTCTGTGCTGTCTGCTATGTTTGCTTCACAGACAGAACAAGAATATACCAAGATGAGGAAAAGCAAGTTGTGCTTTTTTTTTTCCTGGATTTGGGGATTTGTTTCCGTGTTATTTTTCAGTTATTTTCACAATTGACTGTGGTGTGAAGGGTGATTAATTTGTTACTAGAGATCAGTTCAGAACACAGAATTCTGTTTCATGTTTGAATACAGTAAGATTCCTTGGTGGTAACTCTAAAAATCACTAGCTAGCGCAAAGTTTGGTTACTGGATCTCTCTGAAGAGTTATAGTATTAGACTACAGATACTGTTCAGTTTTCTCCATTGGATAAATTAATGAAAATTGGAGAATTCCTCTTTTGTGTAATATGAGCGCTTTGTAGTGGTTTTATTTTTTTATTTTTTTTAGCAGAGGGAGATTCTGCACTTAAATCCATCTTTATCACTTGTTTCTTTTCAGTACTTTATCAGGTCTTTAAAATTGAAAGCCTACCTTGGGAATGGGAATCAGGGTCATCTGCAGGAGAAAGACATTGGCAATTTGGTTGATCAGACAGAACTACCTGGATGCAAATTTAACATTCTAGCCTCTGTGTTACTACTGGAGACATTTTCCTTCTCATATTCTTTACTATTGGAATATGTTTTATAGACAAAGGTTAGCTCACATTAAAAATGATTTGGGTTTTTTGCTACATTTCTGCTTCTTTAAAGAATCTTCGAGTGATAATACACCACAATGTCAGCATACACATTTCTTTAGCTTTTGTATAAAATCTGGTGGTGTGTTTCAAAATTTTAATGCCTTGATGGGGAAGAATTTTCAGTTCTAAGCTTCTATTTTCTTATTACTTTATATTAGATATGCCTCTGATTGGCAGCTTGATTCGTATCTTACAATACATGGAGGGCTGTGGGAAGAGATCTGGTGATAGCTCAAAGGAGTCTGAACAAGAAGAGACTGGAACAGCAGATGTAAATGACGAAGATTTCCATTTAAAAATTTTGAAGGATATTTGCTGTGAATTACTTTCCAATATGCTCCAAGAATTGACTAAGGTAAGGATAAACCAAATTCTGAGAGGGATTTCTGGAGGGTCGATAAGAAAAGAGACAATACTATTAATGTGAATATTTTTCTGTGCAAGTGAAGTTGCATACTGAAAATTCATTAGGAAATCCCTCAGAAGGTGGGAAGCAATATGTGTGTTAGATGGCAGGGGCACACAGGCTTTCCGAGATGTGTGCCTTTAGGTCCAAGACTCTATGTGATAAATTCTGTAGGAGTATGTTGCCCTTTTGTTTGAGTGAAAGTCTATTTATTTAAGAAAAAGTAAGAATCTGAATGTGAAGAAGAATATGTAAATTTGTGTTCTTCACTGGCCTTTTTTATTATGGGAGCATTCAGATTAAGAGTCTTATGATGTGCGAGCTTTCACACATTTTGTGTTTGCTATGGCTGATATTCTCCAGGAACTCTTTAAGTTCTGGTTGTTCTACCCTTTTTTTGAGAACAAAGCATGTACTGTAGAGACCGTGTGCACCATTTTGAGTTTATTCTTTCACGGCTGTTCGTGACATCCTAGTTGTAATTCTTATTTTATCTTCCAGGAAAATACGTTAGAAGGACTACACCAGGGACATTTAAATGAGCAGACGTGTTCCTGTGCATTTCAGAATCTCTTACCTCTGTATTTTGCATCAGTGAGTATGTGACAAGGACTTTAACATAGATGAAGAAATACTACTTGGGTGGCAAGACCTTTCAGAGCAGATGTAGAAGTAGGACAGAATTGCTTGGAGACAGGTAATACGCCGTTCTAGACAGGCTTACCCTCTCTCTGTCTCTTCTGGCTTACTTCAGCCAGAGCTTTGTCTAGATCATCAGCTGATGTAAGGTTAAACTGTGCTGAAATGAATGGGTAACTGAAATTTATGCTAGCTGAAAATTTGGCCTGTATATCTTTATAGAATAATAATTCTAAGTATTTTTTATAGAGAGGTTTTCTTTGTGTACTTCTAAACAATAAAAGAAGACTTTGGGGAAGGCAGTAATATTTCAAAGTGTAGCCCAACTGAAATTGTGGGGTTTAGGAGGATGTCATGTGGGACATTATCCACTGTTATTTACAGTGGTTGCTGCTGGCTGCTGTTGGTGGGAAGGTACAGAAATAGACCCCCTATACCAAGTGTAATAATTCTATGTCCCATACAAGTTATTTTTTTGTCTTTCCTTTCGCCTTCCCTTTTTGTGTTTGTAATGTATTTCCAGGTGGAGAGTTTCCTTGAAGTTCTGCGTGAGGCTGATCAGACACTTGCTGATAATCTAGAAAAACGTTTCCCAAACCTGAAGGCTCACTCCTAAGAATGTACATGAACTGTTTTCCTTCTTTGGCATGAAGATTTTAACTGCTTTATTACAGTGTTTCAAAAATCAAGTTTTCAGTAAATGCAAAAGAATGAGGCAACCTCCTTAGCAACAGGTGGCTTTTAAGAAGTCTTCCAGGTAGCACTGATTAACTTAGGGTTGATCTGTTCTTTATGAGGAAGGAAACAACTGTAAATTCAATTCTGTATCTTCCATCATGTTTGCTCTGGTGATGAGAGACTGTTGATTTCTGATTGCTCTTCTGTAGCATAGGTTTGTTTTGGTTTTTTTTAATAGCTCTTGATTCTGTGCTTTTCAACTTAAGTTGAAACAGCAACATGAATGAACTGCACTGAGTAGTTCTTTTTAACCTGATGCTGGTTTCTTCTAAGTTGCTGTTGGCAAAAGGGTTGATAGGAAATCCCAGATGTACTCTGCTTAAGGGTCTTCAAGCACCTGATAAAAACAGAGTTAAATTACATAGAATTGTGTTTTTCTTTTTTTGCTTTTTCTTTACTCTTACAGATCATATCAGCACCTTGAGCAGGTATTCTATTAGAAATGTTTCATCCTGGTCCTTTAAAATCTTCACACTTCTTACACTAACACCTCTTCTATACTGCAGCTCTGGGTTGTGGCATCTAGGTCTTGGGCAGTTTAAAGGAGTTGAGAATATGGTTGCCAGTGGTCTATGCTGCAGCTTCCAACCATTGCAGCCAGTTATCTAGAGTCAGACTTGTAGGTCAGGTTTGATTTTAACCTGTGGCGTACTTGGCAGATTTCCTGCTTTTTTAAAGCAGTCTGCGCTTCAGTTTTAGGGGAGTTAAAGATGTTAGATCCCTTGCAGTAAAGCCTGTCTACAATTCTTCTAAAAATCTCACTTCTAGTTATATTCTATTTAACTGTATTACATTTTTAGATCACATGCCTGCATGCAGTGCAACTAACATTTTGTGTGTCTGAAAACAACTGCAGTAACACATCAGCTTCACTGATTCTATAAATGAAAATGGAAAACAGTTGGTCTTTATAAGGCTTGAGATGTAAAAGAAAATGGGAACCAGAGCATAGAGAATAACTTACTACCATATAAATATTCTCTGGCTCTCCAGGTTTTTATAGAATTCAAGTGCTGGGCCATGTTTTGTTTGCCCTGAGTTACCTGTACATATGGTAGAATACAGTATGTGTATATGTATATAGCCTTTTCATCCAAACTTCCAGTTTTCAAAAACTGCTATTTAATCATTCCTTTGGGCTGTCAGCAGTGTCTTAGTTGTCAGCAGGGGATTTAGAATTACAAATATTTGGCTTATGTCATCAAATGGAATTGCCATGGTTTCTGTCCATTTTTGTATGCTATGTTTATTGAAGAAAACTGGTAACTGTGAATAGGATGACAGCGTTTTGCATACTACTTTGACAGTTTTGGGATATTTTCTTAAACCTACAGATTTGTAATAAAGTTTCTTTTTAAAAAACACCTGTATGCTTTCCTTCATTTTAAGTGTCAATTAGATTTGTTTTCTGAGCCACTGGAAATGTCTGTTACTCTCAAGTATGTAATTTGTAAGAGGAAAACTGAACCTCTTCATAGTGTTAACGTGCTGTAAAAATATGTTATTCTCCATTGGATATTCATTTTAACTGTCCCTTGCTTGCTTAGTAATTTCTACGGTGTGGAAGTTAATGTGTCTTTCATCCAGTTGGTAACATATTTCTCAGCTCAGTTTGTCCCTTGGTGTATCAAAAGTAACTTTATGATAGTCCACCATAGTTAAGAATGATTTCTGGTTTGTGTCTTTTGAAATTTGATGTAGTTAAAATTTGTCAGTAGTTGTTTACTGTAATACACAAAAACACTGAGCCAAGGTCTGTTATTTGTTCCTTCTTCGTTTCAGTACACAAATATCCAGTATTGGCTGATTAACTGTTAAATGTGGTATCACTAATTACAACAAGTAGGTGAGATACATGATTTCCCCAATAAGATTATTGCCTGAGTGGAATGATATTTAATGCTTGTCATGCTGTAGAAAAAATGACTGATGTTAGGAAGTGGGAAACCAGCTGAGTTCCATTCTTGTGCTCTTCTGTGACAGAAGAAGCTATAGAAGTGGGTCAGTCAGCCTTGCTTCAGCAGCTTGGTAATTCAGGTATGCCGGGAATTTTTATCTTTGATAAACGTAGTGAAATGGAAACTAAATTCCCCCTTTGCCCCACCAGACAGCTGTTCTTTTGTGGTCTGTGCTGCATGGGTGGGCCACCACTGCCTTTAGGAACAAGGGGCTGGTGCCAAACTGAATGCAAGGTAAAGGAACAGTGGTTTTGGCATTCAGACTTGGAAGAAACAGTGGTAACAGGTGAATGGTGTGTTTGGGCATGTTGTGCATGTATTTCATCATCTTGCCAGCAGGGACTTCCCTTAGCCTGTGCTTCTTAAACATCACTTGTCTGTTTTTTGAGGGGGCGAGGGGTGTGTGTTGGAGGCATGTTTGGATTTTTGTGGTTTGGGGTTTCTTTGTTCTCTCTCCTAGCCATGCTTTGACTCCAACTGGCAAGCCACATCTCTGAGCTAGTTGATTGAGAATGGATGTCTACAAGCAGGTGAGCAGCTTTCCTCCAGATCCAAGATCTGATTACCTCCATAACATTGTCCTTTGGGGGAAAATGAGAACTGCTTGTCACTGCAAAGCTCTGAACAAAAAGCAGGTATTACAAGTACTGAACTAAATTAACCAGAACTCAGTCCTGCTTGGATAGATCTGGATGTCAACTGTGACATGAGAACACCTAGAAAGCAGAGGTAGAAATCGGACTGGAAGGCCTTATTTTAAATTAGGTGTAATAGATCCATATAATAATTTCAATCAAATATAGGATTCTAACATTTTTTTTTTTTACTCACATTTTATGTGTATTTAGCAACTTTATCCTATATAGTAACTTTTTTCTGGTGGGGCAAATCATCATAAAACCAAATAAATTTAGTGTTTGGAAAAAAACCCCAGTTATATTAGAATGCTTCATTTGTTCCCTTGATGGTGTTGAGGTTGATGCTGCTGTTGATAACCTGATGCTTGCCCAATATTCGTGTCACAAACCTGTTCTTTCTGGTAGACTGAACCATATTCAGGTCACTCTTCCTTTTGCCGTTACTTTTTTAGTTCCTGTTTTCTTGTAGCTGCTATGGTGATTAATTTTTCTGTAAGACTGTGTGTTAAGATTGACCTGTTGTAACTGCCTTTTGCTGTAACTAAGCTAACTGAAAAAAAATAAAACCCAAACCCCGAAAAAATACTTATTTGTAAGTCAACCATCTTCGTAGTTGATTACCCTGGTATGAAAAGGGATGGATGTTACTGTAGTTTTTGTTAGTTTGCTTTGAAAATCCATGCTCTTTCCCACTCTTTCAGCTGTTACAAAAGCAGAGTTACATTTACGCTCAGGAATTTGCTTTTGTTTTTAGAGGAGAATCTCTTGATCACAGCAGTTCCTTAGCATAGCCTTTATTTTCCCCTCAAAATTAAATTTTTGGCCATTTTTATCTTTTTTTGCTGCTTATTTATTATTTTGTTCTAGATGATGATGAAATTCATGTGCTCTGCCAAACTCAATGAGAAAAGAAGAACCAGGTTCACCTGGGGCAAGGACCAGTCTGCTGTAATACTGTTCAGTTTCTCAAAACTCCTTCATGTGAAGGCAAACAAACGTGGTGAGCAGCTGTGTGTTTGCTCCCCAGTCACAGCTGCCTACATCAGCCATGCAGTTAGTGTGCCCCTGAGTCGGAGCTGACAAGGCATGTGCTAAGTGAACCTGACATCACAAGTTTGTAAAGTAAACCAGGTTATTTCTAATAGCTATCAACAGAGGTTTTGCAATGGGAAATACGCCTCCTATTCCTCCTTTTATTTATCTCCCTGATTCAGTTATTTAGCTCTTAAAAAGATTTTATAATGCAAGGAGCTGACACATCTGAGATTTTTAAGAGAAAAGGTTGGTTTCTGAGTTGTTGTGGTGAAGAAAATGAATAACCTAGGAAAAAGCCACTGGGGTTCTGCTGCTTGCTTTCTTCCAGTTCAGGTCTTTGGGAGTTATCTGCACATCTTCACTGTGTGTCAGAAAATTCTGAGAGATTAATTTTATACAAAGACTAATGCAAAAAAGAATGCTTGAAAAGATAACAGTGGTAGGATGCTGTGAAGAGAAGTAAGACTAATACTAATGAAAGAAAAGAGATGAAGAAGGGATGCTGGAGAAAGAAAGAAAAAAACCAGGAAGCAAACCACAAGAATAATGATAAAGGGGATAAATAGTAAGTGTGATGTTGAAGAAGATAAGAATTGTCAGTAACAATGTTAGCATTGTCGGTCTGTCCAGATGGAATAGTGTGCAGTCACTTGTCAAAAAAGTACAATATTGATTACTTTTTCTATTTTCAAAACTGAATTTCCTTTGTTTTTGTTGTTTTGCTCTCCTGGAAATGCGGCAAATTTAAGGTGAAGGTGGGGTCTTAAAAAACACAGCAGGTGGGCAAGCTAATATTTCTTTATTACATTATTATTCTTTATTTACACTCCCCCATTCCCCTCTAGCTGGGGCATCAGGGAGCTGTTTGGTGATAGAGGTGAGGCAGTTTCAGGTGTAGCATGCCCTTGCCCTGCTCAGGCCTTGAACCTGCCAGAGATGAGATGTGAATGCAGAGTCATACAGAGTTGATGCTTGTGTTGCACATTGATCTGAAATGAGCACAGCAGACTGCAGTGTACTCCTGGACTTGATAACTAGTTAGGTATTGAGGGATGGGACCTGCTTGATACCTGCCTGTTTTTAGAGAACAAAACCCTGCTCAGTCTATAATGGCAGTCAGTAAAAGTATGAATCTACAGTCTTACATTTGACTTCAGAATTTTTATATGAAAACATATTTATGCAAAATTAAAATTTCTGTGTGATTAATATACTGTGCTACTACTGGTATTAATATCCAAGCCTTGCTATAACATGCTCATACATCCATGGTAGTTTATTCATATATGTGGAGTAGGCATAGTGACCAACTGCACGTTTGTGTCTGTAATAACTGAAGTCCCTTGTCTTTTGACACTTCCCTCAATTTATGTTCCTTCATCCAATTTCCAAGGAAACCTTAAAAAAGCAAACACACCTTGATATTCTGTGCTGCAGTGGTGGCAATTATTTATTCTGTGCTTTGGGTTATGCAAACTCCATTTTAATTTTGCAGTGAGCTTATATCAATATTATTTTTGTTGTCATGCTCATCGTTTTTGGTGACAGCTCTGTTTAGAGAAGTTGTAACTTTAACAAGCCATCTGTTAACCTTACTCTAATGAAATCACAGAAATCATTTCCTGGTCTCCACTTGTAGACCAGTCCTCCTATCTCCTGTCAATAGGAGGATATTGAAACACACAGGAAAATACGTGCACACTTTTATCTTACCCTGCAATATAGCCACAGTGTCGTACTTTAGTGCAGCAACTTGTTATTAGCCAGTGATGTCAGGAGGTTTTATTTTCCATTAAAAATTTTCTATAGTGCACAAACTCCTGTATTCAACATGAGTTTCCTCAAATCGAGTAGGAAGGCTGAGCACAGGAATCATAGGAAGACATTTCAAGTTTGTCAGCCTGATAAGTGAAGATCTTGATTTCACGAGTTAAGAGAGTAGAAAGGAGGGAGAAACACTTCATCTTAGGAGAAAACAAACAAACCTGCAAAGTAACTCCAATTTTGTCACTTCGTGTGAGGCCACTAGAATGGCTGAATGGAAGGAGGAGAAATAGTGAAAAGGCTGGAGTAATGGGAAAAGGCAAATGAATACTGAAAATGTGGAGAAGCAAGAAAGGACTCCAGCTTTGTGAGCTCTTTAGGTAGAGGATGTTTTGAGGTGATGAAGACACACATGGGATTATTGCCTATGAGCTGGCAAATCACGTTAAGTCCAAGGAAAGTCTTTGCTGGACCTGAAAGTATTGGCACTGTGCAGTGGGCACAATGAGAAAATCCCAAGCCCAAATGGAGGGAAGATTTGTGGGTTTTCTCCTCTTGGAGAGGTTTGGCAACTCTTATAAGAAATCGGGAGATAGACGCAGAAGGCCATGTAATGGAGTTGCTCTGGAGTTGGAGCTGCCCAGGCTGATTCTTGCATGGTGCATGTGTTTACGGATACAAGGGACAAACCCAGCAGGAACAGCCAGGTGTAGAGCCAAGAGACAAACTTCTTGCAGTGTTCCTGCTTCTTCAACCTTTCTGGATGCGATGCCAGAGCAGGTGGGCAAGGACAGTATCCAGCACTGTGTTGTGGCAGCATCTGTGTATGTCTTGTAGCCCATTCTGCTCACTTCCCTCTTGACCAGTACTCTCAACTATCAATTTAAGGCTCAGAATCAGATCTTTTATCACAGTGTTATCACTAATTTTCACCAACAGGTCTGGAGCAAACCCTCAAGATGGAAAATGTTGAAAAGATTTTGAAAATAATCACAATGCTACTACACAGCTGTCTTCTTTTGTATCAGAAGAGCTCTGCATACTGCAGTACCCTCTGTGTGGTACTTATATTTGGTCTACAGTATAAAGGTCAAGGGTGCTCTTTTGGAAGAATCTGCTGGATGCAACATAGCACGATGTGGTTGCCTTTATAGGAAAAGGAACTGCTGTCATGATTTAATTAACCAGTCATTCTGCTGATCCTGGAGTTTACTTAGACTTGAAAGAAATAAACTTAATTAAATTAAACAAAGCTTTTTCCTTCCCACACATGCTCTAGGTCCTTTGACTTCTTCCAAGACAACAAAAAGCTTAGGAATAACAGGTGCAGTCTTTTTGTTGTTGTTGGCCTGTTGCAGAAGGCTATCAGGAGAAAGATTATGCACAGGTGCAGTATATGCATGGCATCAGAGGAAGAGGATATATGAGGGTTTGAAATGTGTTTGTTTTCTAATTTAAATCCCTGTTTTAGGTTGTCAGAAGGATGAACAACCATCAGTGCTTCAGTGTTGCCTGTTGCAGGTCAAGTTAATTTGACAAAAAGTGGTAATGCTTGAGTTGAAACCTTCTTAAAACAAAGGAAAGATGTAAAATAGGTTTGAATTCAGTTCTCAGCTCATCCAAAGGTGTTTTGAATTTAACTACTTTAAGCTGTGTAATTGCTTGGTGCCTTGTGATGTGATTCTGCAGCAGATCTGGATTAAGTGTTTTCCAACAGCCAGAAGTAGCTGTTTGTTCAGTTGTACTGCTCAGTCTCTGTTTTTGAGAGTATAGTCACAAATTTAAAGTGGTTTCTTTGTCCAGCCACAAATGGAAAGCGCTGTGTAAAAGCACATCCTTGTTGCAATGTGGGCTTTCTGCCTCCTCTCAAATGGAGCTGTTCCTGACTGCAGCTTAGGCCTGCCCTCTCCTAACGTTTCTTCATTTCTAGTCTTGTTTATGTGCTGGAGAGGTTTGCGGAGGGAGATGCAATCACAGGAAAGACAGTTCCCCTGTGTTCTACTACATACACTTATGTCATGTATTCGTCATTTCCCAATGACACAGCATGTGACTAAGCTATCATTTATATCATTTATGGAGTGCCAGGGTGCCAGGCCAAATTTACCAGCAAATCTCTAAGAACTACTTTTACTGTGTGATTTTTTTCAGATGAATTTGTACCTGCCTATCAGGAAATCCCTTCTGGACTCTGCTCAATTGCTTGTCCTAGTAGCGTAAGAGAAGGGGGGCGGGGTGAAAAAGATTAATAAAAGCAAGAAATACAAAATCTGTTTAATCCCCTTTGTGCTCTGGAGCAATTCTCCCATCAATTGAAAACGAAGTTGATGAAACACAATTTGTTCTCACCTAAAAACTGATTTAAAAATAAGCAAATGTTTTGTCCAGTTAGTTTGCCAGATATTAGAATTAGTTTGACTGATGCAGAATGAACCTTTTTCCCATCTTTCTAAAAATTAGTACTCTCTTTTCCCATTCCTAGCTCTTTTCCATTTAATTCCTAAAAGTACTGTGAATAGATGGGAGGGTGTAGTGTTAATTCACTAAATATGCTGTTGTGAACTGTATGAAGCTCTGCATGAACAAACATATCTTTGTTAAATCTTCATTAACCTGGTCTGGTCTACTCTTGCATCCTCTTGTCAATATTCAACTGTATGTCTGCTCAGTTTACCACCCTGACTTTTTATCCATTATCCTGGTCACTGTTCAGCTGATGCTTTTAGCATTGAGTATTCTTATAATGCTGTATTTCTCTGAAACAAAAGTTGGCACCAGGCATTACTAAAAGCAAAGCCCTCTAATCAAGCAGATGAAAGTCATTAGTGTTACATTTCAAGGAGCCTTTCTTTGATGCAAAATAATTAATTTTGCCCTATTGCAAAATTGTCTTAACTATAATGGGAGCTAAAATCTAATAAGATGGAAGAAACTCAGAGGGGAAAAAGTGTCTGTCATGAGAACACAGCGAGATGAACAGCTTTTGCCAGTCTTGGAAATGATGATACGTTTTACAGCTCTGAGGCTGAACATTCTACAGTTGCTGATGTGTTTAAAGTCCCTGCTGTGAATTGATGGGTTTACATTGCTTGCTGATTTTCATCCTGACGGCAGAAAGTAACTGTGATTTAATTTCCTTTGTTCATGCTGGCCAGTGTTAGTGCCTGGACCAGAATCTGCCCTCAGTAGTAGTCTGTTTTGCTGTGTGAACACCAGGATTTCAGTGGATAGGGGGGTGTCTAAAGTTTGCAGACTGAGAATGGTCCCCCAAACTCTTTTCTGTCTGAGACACTGATGGCCCATAACAGATCAGCTGGGAATGAAAAATCTGGCTGTATTCTGTATTTCAGAAAGGCTGATTGTTTACAGCAAGGAAGTGAAATGGATACAAAAAACCTGCTGTAAACAGGCAAACCAAATGTCTTCTGTGATTGTGTGGACCTTAGAGTCAGTTCTTGATTTCCCTTGGCCTTGCTGTTTTTAAGCTATGTGAAATATACTGAAGGCGGTCTTTCTGCTTCTTCCATTCACCAAATTTAATGCTGGATAAATTATAAATGAGTATGATAGAGTCTGGTTACTGGTGAATGAATGTTCATGGTAAAGCTGTGTTGTCAGAAGTGCCTGAAGAGCTCTTGTTCTCTTTTCTAAGTGGATCAAAGTCTGCTGAATCGCTTTTTTGAGCTGTGCTTACCCATATCATTAGGAAGTACAAAGCTTTCTCCTGTGCTAGCTTGTTCCACCTCACTTTGAATACAAAATATGCTACTGTTATATTAATTAGGCCAACAGGCTGAGGTTAACAAACAGTCATGTCTCTTCTCAGTAGGCTTATTTATGCATTTGACTATTTTGCTTTGTGTTTTCCTGTGATGTGAAAGAACTGGATAATTATTGAGGTTTTTAAATAGACATCATAATGTAGTAGGAATAGTGCTAGCAGGGTGCTTCCTCAGTGAATGGAGTCCACTCCTACAACACTTTTTGCTGATCGGACAAGTATAAGGATCTGGTCAGAAATAATCCCTGACTTTGGATCCTGTGTTGCTGTGACTGCCAAAATTGGCTGTTTTCAGTGC
This sequence comes from Psilopsiagon aurifrons, assembly GCA_025447955.1. Lineage (NCBI taxonomy): Eukaryota > Metazoa > Chordata > Aves > Psittaciformes > Psittacidae > Psilopsiagon > Psilopsiagon aurifrons. Next base: position 47,298 of record JAOEHY010032797.1, read on the forward strand.
TGGTGGCTGAGGTTGCCTATGGCTCTCAAACCACTGTTCTTTTTTGGATGCTTTGTCTTTCATATTCAGGTTAAGCATTTTACAGCCTATACTCAGAACTCTCTGCAGCTCACAGCTATAGCAGTTTTGGTGCCAGAGCCCTCAGCACTAAGTAGTTTCTCAGCCTCTGCCCCCTTGCTGAGGCTATGGAGCTGATGGCCGGGACTGGTGTTCTGCAGCTACATAACCTCAGCTCAGCCTGCTGTGTGAACAGTTGGGAGCCTCCCTTTCACCTTGCCTGAGCTATACAACACATAGGCTGTGCCTGGGCAGTTTCCCTGTTGATGCCAGCTTGCCAAATTGACTTCCCAGCTTGACCTCAGAGCTGCTTGCCACTATGGACTTGTCTGGAGATGTGTTGGCTGCACCTGGGTGCCATACCTGGGCCTGCCCTGCTCTCTTTGCTCAGGCACAGTGGCGCTGCCCGCCTGCCTGGCTGTCATCTTCCCACCAGCAACTGTTAGCAGGACTGCAAAATCCAGCAGGATGTGTGACCCTTCAGCTTTACCATCAGGTAGCTCTTTAACCATCCTGCCAGGAGGGCAGGATTGGTGTGCAAGCCTGGACCCGACAGTATTGTAAGACTCGGGTTGTATCGATGGAAATGCAGTATTTCCTTGTCCTTTCTAAGCTGTGCTGTATTTCCAGGCAGTACGTAGATCAGTTTGTCAAGCTTTGAGCTTTGTTTTTCCCACCCTTGGTTGCTGGTTGTTGCTGGACTAAACCTTTTTTGCTGTAGTAAAGCAGGCAAATTTTGCCAACTGGTGCAGGGCTGGGGCTCTGGTGCTTCCTGCAGATTAAGCTGGAGGTGACTTGGCCAATACTGAGCAGATAAGAAAAAAATGAAAGGTTATAATTGGCATTTCTGTACCAGTAACTCCAGAGAAGTTGGAGCAAAGAGCTCTTGCAGGACCTTGGTTCCCAGGCAGGCAACTGGTTTGTTTGAAATGTAGGTGATATTAATTTGTGATACCATCGTAAGTGGTGAAAACAAATAGGGCATGGTTTATCCCTTGCCCAGCAGCATCTTGGCTAACCTTTTGTAAAATACTTGCAAAGTTTGTTAGGGAAAACTGTACCTTGCTTGCTCAGAGCAGCAGGTAACTCATGTCACTCGTGATTTTACATTGCTTTTATGAAAGAAAAAATGTTATGTCCCTCAGATGAAAGGGCTAATGTTATTTCTTTAAACAATCCAAAGCAAATATACGAACAGTGAATGGTCTGTTGGCTAAATGTGCTTCAGTAGATTTACACAGCATCTCTGGCTTTTCAAAATAAGTGTGCTTAAAAGCTATTGATATTACAGCTGCTTGAGTCACACGGAGTGGGTAATTTGCCTGATTGGTTCTTGCACTTTTAATTGGAAAAATACATTTGTGGTTTCAATAATTGCATCTTTTAAATTCCTCTTTTTGTTGCTTATTACCTGCTTATGAATCATACGCTTTATATCCCAACAACTCCTCAGTAACACAGAGAGTTAACAGATTGCTAAACCACCCTCACCTGGATGAGGTCCCCTTCCCAGTAGCTGACTTATTGCACTGAGAGTTCCAGATGTTTCTTGATGGTTGCTCTGAGAGCCCTGCATGACACTGTGGTAGCCTCACTCTGTTGAGTGGTTGGGTGTATTGCCCTGGGAAGTGTGTGTTGGAAGAATGGTGCTTCACAGAAGGGAGCAAATGGAATAATTCCTTTGTTGAAAGCTGGTGACTTCAGGTTCGTACTCTTTTAGAAAATTTGAAACACTTTTGAATTTGAAGCCATTTAACTCTAAGCATTTAGGTAAATGACCTACACCACAATGGCAGGGTAACTTCTTTAAGCAAGAGAAGCCACAGGTTTGGGAGAATGAAGATGAGAAAGTGAATGGAAGCGAGTGCTGCTGCTGAGGTGTTATGATCAATGCTTTCTAAATATTAAAAATCAGTAGAAGAAAATGAGTCAGATTTTCAAAGCAGCAGTTTTTCAGGCATCTGTGTGTGATGGCAGCCATAAAATACAAGCAGAATGTGAGCAAGATCTGTAGAACTTACACTGGAAACAAACCAGGGCTGCATGTTGTCCTTCACTCTTCCCTGCACCTTCCATAGTGCTCGCCTAAGGGCCAAGAGATCTGCAGCAGTTAATTAACAGAAAGGCAGAAGGCTCTGATTAGAATTTGCAGTAGTCTAGTCTGGAGAAGGTAATTATGAGTAGAGCAGACTTAGCATTAAGTAGTATTAAACCTGTTTTGTTCAGGGATTTAACACTCCATATCTCTTTCTGGAAAAGCTTAAGTGGCCACACTGCCTCAAGCAAATGCTCCTGGTTGGAAAGGCAGATGGCTGGGCCAAATAAAGTCCAAAGGATGGCCAAGAGGTTTATATCGCAGAAGTGATGATGAGAAATCACCTCACTGGAGATGAGAGCACTTTCTCCTATCAGAGAGAAGGGGTAATTCTCACTGATGACCTTGATGGGACTGAGAAGCCTTTAGGACTGGCTGATTCTCTCCTTCAGTCTTGCTGTGTTCAGGTAGATAATCTTACCTTTCAGCAGAAGGTTAATACCCCTGGGGATCATTCCTGGCCTGCCTTTCCATGGTTCTTGCCTCATCAGTTGTTGCCAGTTGAACAAAGTCACCCTCTGTCTCTCTCAATGCTGGAGCACTCGGGAGTCCCTGTATTACACTGATCTTACTTTTTGCTGTCTTTCTCCCCCATCCTGGACCAGCTTCCTCAAAGTGTTGGTGGATGCAAGACTTGTGCTGTGTCTGGAAAGATAGATCAGGTTAGTTGAGTCTCTACATATTTTACCGATGACCCATAGAAAGCAAACTTTTTCAGAGTGGGAGTAACAAAGGTTTATGTTTCACAGACAGTGAAAAACGAGCCCCATTAATGTGGCTCTCTAGGGAGGAGAAGATCTGGAGGTGTGACACTTCGATTTTAATACTTTTCAGCCTAAAAATTTCCAGAACATTTATCTACAAATGTGTACCCACAGGTATCAGCACCACTGTCAGGCTGCAAACTCTGCCGTCAAGTTTCTGCTCTGAAGAACAAAACAATCCCCCCCCAAAAAAAACCTAGAGAAGAAGAGTCATTTCTGAGTTAGCAGCTGGGAAGCAAGAATAGAGTTGTGGCTTCTTTTGGAGCTGCTTGACATTCCTGGAGCTACTCCAGCAAAGGGCCCAGAAAACTTGGGACACCACTCTCTCACTTGGATCCTGAGGCTACTGAAAAGAGGAAGACTCATTTAACAAGGAATTATGAGGGAGTAATGCAACTAAAAACCAGCTTCCATAGTCTTCATGGTGAGTGCTATCACAGTTGCCCTGTGCCAGTGCAGCAGGTCCTGTGACAGCCACACATGGCAAAGTGCTGTCTTGCAAAATGTGTGATCAGCTTGACCCACTTTTGAGCAGGGTCAGACCTGTACTTGATCCTCAGGTGCTGATTATCTGTCTGGAGGACTTTGCCTGTGTGAGAGGCTGTATGTGAGAAATCTCCTGTGGGCTTAAAAAACCCACTGTATTGCCTTATCTCATGAGATAGAGGCCTCCTTCCCTGTGGTGTTGATAGGTCCCAGGTTGTCTCTTTGTCCTTCCCAGCTCCTTCCATCTCAGGGTCTGTGTAGACTTCTGGTGTCCCACAGAAAACTTCTGGCATCTCTGCCTCAGTGCTTCTTCAAACCAACTCTGTGACAGTTCTGGGTTGGTCTTTGCTTGTGCTGCCTCCTTCCAGGTGGAGCGGAGCAGCGCCTGTGCACATTGCTGTCCTGTTTGCACTGCGCTCCATGCCTGACTGCTAGTAGCTCTGCTGTGCTGCATTGCTCTTTTCTGTGTGAGAGGCCCAAGTTGCTGTTCTTAGAAGGTAGGATACGCTGCCAGCCTTTGGGAGATGGCAGAAGTGTCCTGCTGTCCGTGGAAACCCTAAGCAGCAGTTGTGCTCATGGCAGAGTGATGGTTTTCTGAAACCCTGCAAACCTAAATCTCTGATCTGGATGAAAATGAAGCAGTTCTATAAAGCCATCTGCAGATTCACAGGAGGTGGAGACCCTGCACGGAGAGCAGCGGAACAGGCTTCCACAAGCACCCAGTGGAAACTGGCTGTAATTGAGTCAGCTCATGCTTGGTGGTTCTGCTCTTTTAGACTACAGGGCATTGGCTATGGTGAACAAGCACTTCTTACTAATCCAGAGAATTGGCTTTAATCTGCTCCCCCAAATTCTGGGCAGCCTGGTTATCTGTTTATGTAACTAATTAATTTGATACTAGGTTAAATTTCCTTGGCTGTTTCTGTACATTGTATCAGCAGTAACAGGGAAAGCCGACCACAGGCTCTGCAGTGTTAAGTATGAGGGGAGGGATGACCAGTGTTCCAGAAAGCTCCTGCTTAAATTGGACATGACAGGGCAAGGAAGGGAGGCAGCGACACTCTTGTCTGTTTATCAGACTGGGGCCTCAGAGGTAGAAAGTGCCCTTAAATCTAGCATGGCTGGCAGCTCAGTTTATATCCCCTTCATGGCTCTTGTGTGCCATGAAGCTCATGCGCTTCTGTTAAGCTTAGCCTCACTGCTTTGTGCCTCTGCATGGCCCCTCGGTCTGCCCTTTGCCCTTACCTGTGCTTTGTGTTTTCAGGTACCAGCAGATGCTAACTGAGCCACTGCTTCTGTTGTCTCCTGGGGAGAGGCGTCAGAGTGGGTTGTCTGAAGTGCCTGGGTGACTGACTCTTCTTTGAGCATTCTTACACCTCTGGGCTGTATGGGAGGACATCCATGTCCCTTAACACTAGAATAATCCATATCTATACACAAAGAATAAACTGGGTTTCCTAATGTGTCTGGTTATAGCCCTTGAAGGTGAGGAAGGAGCAGATTTGAGTAAAAGTAAAAAAACAGAATAATCCTTCATTCACAGTTCAAGTGACCTCAACTGATGAACACAACTGATGGTGCCTGAGGAAATGTCAGTCAGAATTGTATCTTATGTTTTCTTTCAGATTTTATCAAGGATGAGCACAACATTTTGACAGAAAAGAAAGCGCAGGGATTTCAGCCTGGCTGCTATCAGGAGGTACTGCTCAGGAGGCCCTGGAAAACCAGCCTGAGTCCAGATTTCTGAAAAAAAGATGCTTACCTGCGGCGGAATTGCTTCTAGAAGGCTACCTTAGTGAGTAATTAAAAGAGGATCAAAACCAGAATGACATGTTAGTTCTTGGTGCATTTGAGCTAGGAAAAACTGACAGATTTAGTCATACTGTTTCATAAGTATGTTACTGTGCTCATGTTTACAGATTCATTATTAATATCAGGCTCCCATATGCTTAAGATTCTGGGTAAAGACCCTATGAATTGTTTGCTTTTTGAGTCAGCTTGTTTGATGGGGGGATCTGCTCTGCAAGAAGGAAGTGCAATGGTTGTTGTCAAGCTAAGACATATAGTGAATAAATACTGCATTTTCCTTATGAAGGGAAAACTGAAGTATCTGGTCATGAAATATATCCCATTAGCAAACTGGAACAAACTGACTTTTCCAGCTACATCATCACTTACAGCCATGTTCTTTCAATCCTGTGCTGTGACTGAAAGGCAGAGCTAGCTAATCACCCTCAGTGCTCTTAGAAACAGGATTGTTTGAAGTTCCATCTCTTCTAGGAAGATGGAAGACGCTGACATCATTAGAGATGTCAGTCAGTGCAAGTGTGACTGTATTTGCCTCAGTTAGATGTTAGCCTGCATATTGGCCTAATCAGTGTAATTTATCATTTGGGTTACATCAGGGAATAAGAGCTCTAGCTGTATTCAAGGTTTTAAGATTTTGGGTGCTGAAGAGAAAAATACTGCAGATTGTTCAGACACTTGAGTAAATCAAGCTAGTCATTGCGTTCTTTGAGCATTTCTTTGGAAGGTAGGTTTTTAAGGAACTGAAGAAAAGTCAGTCTTTGGTTTTGGACAGCCTCCAAGGGATTATGTTTCTGGGGAACGTTTTGGCTTCTCCTGCTGTATACCACAAATACCCTCATCTTAATGTTGCCAAGTTTGACCTGAGAGGAGATAGTGAGGACCAGGCTTATTGGAGTCTGAAAACCATGATAGTTTCTAAAACACAGACATGTATCTAGAGCTATAGGGAAAATAACTATATACAGGATATGAAAATGTTTTCCTGCTGATTGAAATGTAGTTATTCCTGTTCAGGCAGGAGCTCTTAAAAAAAGTAATGTGTTGCAATTTATTTTCACAGCAACAAATGCACTCTTAATTTTAGTTAAGAACTCAGTACTTCTCCCCTCTGTTTGAGACTATGCCCTGTAGTATGTGCTTTTGCAGCCTCATAGAGTCTGAGCTGCCGATTCCCCATAGATTAGTTTGCTTATTTACCTTCTGCTGCAGACCCAGCCCTTGCCACCTCTCATTGATTTCATGGTTGGCCTTCCTTTTCCCAGGGGCAGTGCACATACCAGTTCACTGAGGAGGGACAGGTGCTGGGAGGAGGCTGTGTGGACACGAGGAAGGTAGTCAGGCTCCCTTCATCCAGATGCTCACTCCTCAGCCACATGGGTGGCAAATTCGTGTTAGCTGCAACACCCACAACGTTACCCACAAAAAGCCAGTTTCTGCCCCGACACCTCCCCTTAATCTTCCTCATTCAGACGACCAAGGAGCGGTAACTCAAGAGGGAAGGCACCTCTGTGCGGGGTTGGTGGGTGGCTGCATCCGAGCATCCCTGCTCTGTGAACAGCGCTTGAATAAGCACCTTTCAGCGGGTGTTACTCGGAGAGTCGGGTCGGGCAGCGCTTCCCCCGCCCCCCGCCTCCCCCCTATCGCGGAAGGCGATTAGGGGCGGCCCTCGCTCCCTCCATAAAGCAGGTGCCGGAGCCGTTTCCTGCCTTGCCTGTCCTGGTGCGGTGCGGCCCGGCCCGGCCATGCACCCTGCTCCCCACCGCGGCGGCTCTCTGGAGGCGGCGCCGTGCCCGCGGGAGGCCGCCGGGCAGGTGAGTTATGGGGGTAAGTGGAGCTCCCTGGCCCCGGGTAACTGGTTATTGCCCCGAGATACTGCTCCTCTGCCACCGCTGGAGCGCTCAGTGCCGCTGGGGTTGGGATGGGGCTGATGATGCTGCCGTTTCTGGACAGATCGGGCAAAAGAAAGTGGTAGAATTCAAATGCAAGTGGATGAAATTAAGATAGAACAAAAGTAACTTCTGGTGCATCATTGTTTAGGGCACAGAGAGTGTGATACAGCCCAGAAAAATCAACTATGGGATTATTTCATGTTATGGTGGGAATATGTATAGTATATCAGACAAAATTAGATCAAATTAGATCTTATGTGTTGGCTGCAGTTACTGATATCATGCAGTTCCTAAAGCCAGCAAAAGTCCTTGTGAAAACAAGAATACCAATGTACTGGAGTGAAGTTTCACAGGAGATTGTTTAGCCGTATCCCTCGGATCTTTGGAAGCCAAATAAACTGTTCAGCGCAGCTTTAGGTTTGGTGTCTGAGAACTAACTCTAAGGAGGTCCTTTGGTATGGCTGAAAAATTTCCCTGTAATGTGACATCTAGGCATTGTTACTCAAGATCATGTCTTCATCCTTCCCTACTAAGAAGTGTGTCAGAAGGACAGTCAGAAAGTAAGCAGCTGCTTAGAGAGGGAGGAGGATATAAAATGCCTGTTGAGACTTTTTATCAAGTGCAGTTAATGGCAATCTGCATCAAACACATTTTTAAAGATATTTTTTGGTCTTCAATTTATAGCTGTAGCATAATTTCCTTTAAACAAGTATGTTTAGATAATTTTAGGTCTTGGCTATCCATTAATATAAAGAATTAAAGCACAAAATATGCTCAAATATTTTTATTTGATAATGAAATAATTTGAGCATATTTGATATTTAAATATCAAGAATACTCTCAAATACCTATCTAACAGAATATTCTCTGGGGAGGGGGAGAAAGGGGAGTTAGTTGCTATGGGCTCTCAAAGGAGCAATCTTTAACCAGAGGACACCTAGGTGTCTACCTAAATAAGGGGCTCTGGAGTATCTCTGTGTTTGCGTACTTTCATTAAGACTTGAGTCAGGTTGATGACAAATCAGTTAATGAATTGCATCATTAATAACAAGCATCGATGCAATATTAATTCCCCCTTCACCCTCCAAAATGCTCAAATGTGTTACTGTGGAAAGGAAGAGTGTCAGAATTGATTAGAGCTGAGTTACAGATACAGAATAAAGTGACAGTGAAGGTGCAGCTGTTGAGGAGAGGAGTTGGTTTTGTGTTGCCATTTTCCCTTGTCTTGCACCAGAATGGTTGCTGTGTTAATGCAAACTTGTTTTCAGTTTATTTTTCAATTGGAAGCGAAAGCTTATTGTTGGTGTAGGGTCAAAGATGCAAATGGTGTCTGTTTGGTGTTGTAGGCATCTGAATTTCTCTTCTCTTTTTCAAATTCCTAAGTTAGGGATCATTTTTAGAACTTAATGTAAGAACCCATTGAGTTCTATTTTCTTTATTGGTCTCTTAAACATATTCATAAAAGCTGTCACCTGATCCTAAACATGTTGTTAATTGAACTAGCAAAATACAAAGAAAGAATGTTAATCTTCAGTGCATGTAGTTTGTCCTGCCTATGCATCTTATGACATTGCATGGCAGCTCTGCCAAATCTCATAAGCTGATCTTGTCCTAAGTCAATGATCCTGAATGTGGAATCAAGCGCCAACATGTTGCATGTAAGCCATATATATGTGAGATAGCCAAACAGGCTATCATCTAACCCTACTTGTAATGGAGTCTTCTTCACGTCCAGCTGCTTCTACAGCAGGAACATCTTAATAGGATTTGGCTCACACAGATGGTGATCTCTGCACTTGAGAAAACAACCAATAACCTATAGGTAATTGTGGAGTTAATAACTTTTTCTTTTCTGCTTGGAGCACCTTTGATCAGTGCCAGTTCCTGGCTCTTGTGATCCTGATCTGACACTCACTGAGCAAGCTGTGAGACCCGCCGGCAGCTCAGCAGAACCTGGATTGGGCTCTGTTGCATGCTTTCAGCAGAGAATTTGATGTCTGAACTCAGTCTGCTAGAGATCAGTGGCTTTGCTGGATCAGAAACTGTGTGGTGAACGGACACAGTCATCCAGGCTCATCATATAGTGACAATTCAGTCTAGGTGGGGACCCAGTCAGAAATACAGATATTTTTATGAGCATCAGTGGGCTTGGAGCAAGATCTCTGCCACAGGATACCACCTGGGCACCCCAAGAGGTTGCATCTAGTAACCTGCTTGAAACCTTTCTTAGAGCAGCATCAAATATCTGCCTTGTAAATCACTCCACTTAAAATGAATTTAATTTGTTTTGTTAGGCAGATTACCTTCTTACGGGAACATGTGGGTAAAAGATAGGTAAAATCTGGTTTTTGTTTTTCAGCTTATTATAGCTAGAAACAGTTGTTCAGCATTACCCATTTTAAAGAGGTTAAATTTGGAGAGACTGTAGAAGGGAATCAGTGGAACTGCTGCATTTTGATTGCATTTTTATTTTTGCTCTTTCCATTTTCTGAAAATGTCACCAGATAATCATATCATGAAAAGTGGTGTCAAACCAAAAGGTAATTCCAAATAGCAATAATGTACTTTCATTGTTCTTTTTCTTACTGACTTCTTCAGAAACATCACCTTTTTTGTGTCTTTTTGCAAGGTTTAAGTACTTTTAAGACACGGCCTCTGCTTCTAAGCTTTGTATTTTTTCTTTACTTTGCATTTTTCACATTCTTAATTGTTTCAATATTGCTTCTATTTGTGGCCTGGCTACAAGTAGCTAAGAGTATGATCTATGATATTCACTAGTTTTCACACAGTCAGGAGTGTGAGCACTAGTAAGGTACAAAACCACAAGGTCCTATAGTGTTGGATGCCTGAAAATTTTAGTGTGTGATTTGGGTGATTATGGAAAAAGAGTTTGGCATGTGAATTAGGAGCCCTGGCAGATGGAATAGCTCACTTGTGGTTGATCTTTACAGCCAACGGATTCTGGTCAGCACAACGCTCTAACTCATAGGTTTTGTCTCCTTTCTCTGTAAAACAGTGCTTTATGGTTACTTAGTGGCAGAAAGGCAATGACTTTTCAGTTCTGATCCACTGAATCCTGATCCAGCTTCTCCTGTCTGTATTCAGCTGGTTTGGGATTTTTTGCTTTACTAATTTTCATTGAATTTGTTAACAAGTGTTTTGTTCAACTTCTTATTTCTGCTGGTATCTTACAGCTCCCCCCCCAGTACCAGGGCTAGTTACAAGCTACACTTTGAAAACATTTTCTACCTCCTAGAGGATGTCTAAAGATGTCTATAAAACCATTCAACTGAAGAAATCTCAATATTTCATCCTCAGCTCTCACATAGTCCATGTGTGTCTAGTATTCTTGTGTAAAGATGTAATGGGTACCTTTCCTTTTGTGGTTGATCAGTCAGAGCACAATATTACTCCAAGACAAACTGAAATGTAAAACTACACTTTTGCACTACTAGCCATTCAGAAAAATCTTTTTGTTTGCATTTAGTTAAATAAGTCAAATTGCATGATGATTGAAGATAATAAAGAGAATGAAGACCATGTATCTGAAAGAGGAAGAACAGCCATCATTTTTTCCTTGAAGAATGAAGTTGGAGGACTTGTGAAAGCATTGAAACTCTTTCAGGTAGGTACCAGCTGCTGTGTATTTTTAAATTTTAAGGATAGTTTTGGAACCCATCAATTACATCCATCTATTAAAGATGCGATTCCTATCCTGGCTCCCACTATGTACCCAAAATCACCCATGAAGGCAAATTTATGCCTTGAAAATTAGATGCTGGTTGGCTAACATGTTTCACAAAATGTATCATCTGTACTGACTAAAGACGGAGAGTTTTGCCTTTTCCCCTCATGAAAAGAGGGCTGGCACTCATTGGTTCTACTGCATATAAAAGGCAGGTTAGAAGCTCCTGCTGATGGCAGGTAGACACTTGGGGTGCTGACCTGTGCTGAGGTGAGGCCAGTGCCTGTGTCACCCTGCCTAGCCAGACTGAGGGTGACAGAGGAGCTGCAGTGGCACAACAACACCCCTTTGATTGCTGGGCAGGTAGGTACAAGGAATATGCATGGTGCCACAGTGCTCTGTCATCTGGCCCTGCATGTCTTAGCCTCAGGTTTTCTCTGTGTTCCTGATATAAGACATATGATTAAATAATTTTTCAAATTAAAGTAATTTACACACTGGAAACTACTGCTTTTAAATCCATTGCTTGGTTGTGCGCTAATTATAAGGTGACTTGATTGGCATTTTGGTGAATTTCCCCAGACCCAGTTGCTAACCATCTCCCTATGGGAGCAATGAAAGAAAAAGGTCTATGAATTTAAACTTCCCGACTGTGTCTTTCTGTGTTTCCTGAATATAAGTGCAATTGAAAGAATACAGGTTCTCTTTCACTTTCTTCTGTATGAAAGGCTTTTTAAAATCGAACTACCCCCCCCATAAGCAAACAGTTACCAAGAGATCCAATTAACTAAACTAGCTTCACAAAGGTGGTGAGTAGTCTATAGCAGTAGAATATTATTTTGAAAAATCCTCAAATTTTAGTTTTCAGACAGTTGTTTTTAGTTTGTTAGAAAACGCTACTTCTTGCAAAACAGGAGAAGCATGTCAATCTGGTACACATTGAGTCACGGAAGTCCAAGAGACGAAATTCTGAGTTTGAGATCTTTGTGGACTGTGACAGTAACAGGGAACAACTGAATGAGATCTTCCAGCTCCTGAAATCCCATGTCAGTGTTGTCTCTGTGAACCCAACAGAGCACTTCAATGTCCAGGAAGATGGTAAGTACAAAAGGCAGTTCTGATGAAAATGTACTTCTTGGTGTATTAGTTGGAAATCTTTTTGTGGTGTCCATGACTGCATTTGTGTAGTGTTTTCAATCTGTAGCTACCAAGTTTACGCTTCTGTGTCATGAATGAGTGTAGTTTAGTTGATACGGGCAGGGCTGCATTCACTGTTGTTGCTTAGGGATTCAGGCTGTTCCAGGATGTATTCCTAGGTGACACTTGGGTGCAAATTGTTAGCTGTGCTTCTGTTCCTTCACAGTACAGCACAACTGGCATCACTGGGAGTTCCTGCACCCACACAGGCCTGCACATAGGGACTATACACCGTGATCACAGAGGCATAATACTGGCAGATCCCAGTTCAGTTCCGACATTGGTGAAAGTGGGAGATGGATTCTGCAATTTCCTCTTTTAGCTCTAGATTTTGTTGGGTTTTTTTAAAATCACTTTTCATCATAATCAGTTACTTGCATTAGTGTGTAAGAGGTGCCTTTTGACTTTAGGATGCTTCACATCTTTACCTCTGCTTCTCATTAAAACCATGCCTAAAGTTCAGGGCAGCTGGAAGTCAGTCCCACGTATTTCTCAGCCACTGTGCTTGGCACAGGCTGGTAGCTACGGGAAAGTGAAAACTGGTGTTCGTGGGTAAAAATGGCTTACTTTAGCCTGACGTAATTTCAATCTAAACCTTCTCTCTGTCCTTTCTAAGAAAACTGAAGAACATGAGGCAGAAAACCAGCATATTAACTGCTCTGCCTAGAGCTTGGCTAAAAACTCCTAGGCTTAAAAAAGTAAAAGTAGTCAGCAGCAAAACTGTAATGAAGTATCTCTCTAAGGCTGCAGGGCCTCCTGCTCTTCCTCTTCCCCCACAAACCCCTTAGCAAATCCGGATGCTTCTGAGGTACATCACCATAGAGCAATGTTTATTTCCCCTGGTCAGTCAAGCAGGATGGGAGGACTCAAGCTGCTCCCACTCTGTCCAGGGACCACAGACAAATCAGTTCTCCGTTTCTTTTTGCACTTTGTACCCTAGAAGATTCACAGCAGTGTGCACAAGGAGGGCTTGTCTCAGTAGGAGCCTCTAGATGCTACGCTAACAGTAATAACAGTTAAAGGCCGTAGAAAACCCGTATTAACTGTTTCCTTTCCCTGGATGCTTTGGAGCTGGCTGTGCTCTGTAGGCAGACTGTGGCAGTGACAGGAGGAAGTGTGAGCTGTAGGCTGGTGCCAGATAGGCAGTAGACTCCCTTGTCTTATTTGTGTGCTTTTAATTTATAGATTTAGCCTGTAACCACCATAGCCATACTTGAAAGTAGCGTTTCCTCCCGCATTATGCTTGGTGTTATTAATAACTTTGTGGATTCCATGCATTCCCTAGACATGGAGAATGTTCCCTGGTTTCCGAAGAAGATCTCAGATTTGGATAAGTGTGCAAACCGAGTGTTGATGTATGGGTCTGATTTGGATGCTGACCATCCAGTGAGTATTTTTCTTCCCTAAAACCAATCCATAGTGACAATGTACTTTGTGGAGCTTACTTTTAAATAACAGCAGCTTTTTCTTCTCCCTCTCCTTCCGCGCAACGGTGCCCCTGTGGGTCTGAGCACTTTGTCTTCAGGGTTTCATGTTTTTTTTTCCTAGGCTGTCACTGAATTCAGCTCCCATGCCTTTCTGCAAGGCTCACATGTGCAAGGACTGGAGGGCTTCAAGTCTGGGCCCAGAGTGGTGCCAAATAAATAAATAAAATAAAGGCAGGGCTGTGAGGCAGGCTTGGTTCATCCTCTTACTTTCTCACTATATCGGGAAAAAGCAACCTGGGACTTGGGCAGTGCAAATGGGCACTTTGTTCTCTAATTTAGAATTATCAAGCAAGTAACAAAGTTTATATAAATAGTGATATGACTCAAATGAATTATTGTCTATTGAATGTATAGTCGTATGTATTTATAGTTCTTAATTTGAGCTGGAGTATTTGCTTAGTTCATGCTTACTAAACATTTCAGACTACAGCTATGAGATCCCTGCCCTGTCCTCTTACACATTTTACTTTTGTGTATCTCAACTGAAGAATTTTCAAATGTCTTGTTTTCAATTGATTTATTTACTACACCTTGGAAACTCATTTAACTTCGTTTTTCTCCTTCTCTCCACTAGGGTTTCAAAGACAATGTCTATCGCAAGAGGCGGAAGTATTTTGCAGACCTGGCTATGAACTACAAACAGTAAGCTTGCCTTCTTCCACAAGAAGCCTTCTGGGTGCCTTGAGATAATAGCAGAGTGGACTGTCAAGAGCTTGCCTTTCCTGTGCTCAGATCTCACTGAGACATGCTTGTCTTGGGAATGTCATAGGGGGTGAAATGAAGTGAGATGTAAGACAAGATTAAGAAGTAGATCTAGGCCACCTTACAGCTCTCCAGGCCTGGTCAGTCTGAGGCCACAGCTGCTTGACCACTGTGGCATCTGCAGCAGTGCTGATACCCAGATGGGCAGTAGTGCCAATGAGGGCTTCCTGGAGTGTGGTACATTTGGATTTTGTGGTCCCTTCCCACTTCTCTGGAAATGGGTGCAAAAAAGGAAGAGGGTAGACAAGGCATGATGCACAGCTCCCTGTGCCAGGGCGTACTGACTTGACTAGGGCAGATTGTTCTTTGCAAAAGAGAGGGAGGGGAGGCGAAACCCAATACATAGCCCATTGACCACTGCGTGTAAACTCTCTGGAAAACGTTAATACTTTAATTTTCTTCCCTTGTTCAAACTAGTGTATGTGATATGCAGATAAGAAGTTTTCTGTGAAAAAAAAAACCCAAACTTAAAGAACTTCTGTCTTTAGAGATGCTGCTTGGGGGAGGGAGTTCTTAAAGCAGTAAGAGTTTCATAGCCCTGTGCTACAAATTCTTTCTGAACATGATTTTTAAGTTGCTGTTGCCTGCTTGAATTAAGATGCCAAGTTGTTCAATTGGAAATGACCTAGAAATGGTGTGTATCTAGAGCTCTACTGCACTGTGTATTAATGCAACTGGTTACCACAGCACAGAGCTGGTTACTGTCAATATATTGTTAACAGAAATTCACTTGGGCAAGCATTTGCTATGCTGGTTACTTGACTGGCAGTAGAAGCTCAGTGTAACACTCCCATGGCTTTCAATGAGCTTTAGGTCACACCCTTGCTCTAATCCACTTTAGTCAAGATCCCATGGGCTAAATAGAAGAGATGGAGTACAGTTAGTATGTTCAGACAAATGCTTATCTCCTCTGCATAGTATGACTTTAACATAGTGTGTAATTGTAGCTGGTTCCAAGCAATGTGTTGATAATTCAGGGAATTCTCTTTCTAAAACAAATCAAAAAGGTAATGGAAAGTAACTGCAGCCAGAGAAGTCTGAGAAAAGGATGGGTTCTTGGCTCCTGAAGCTGTAAAGGCTATGCAGGTATTTTAAAGGTTACTCTTAGCATTAAACACCTAAGAAACTATTTATAGAACCAAAGTTTTCAGGCTCCATTGAGGTCAATGCAAAGATTCCTGTCAGTTGGTTTAGATGGGAAAGCAAGCAAGCCCTTAGACTAAAAGCCTTAGAGGACATAGACCAGATCTCACTGTGTATTTGACAATGTCTAATGTACCCTCACCAGGTGTCACAGCTGTCTAGATGTTAATAGTAGGTAAATGAGTCATTTGTTATTAGCCATTTAGCAAGGAATATCATTTCTTCCCCCCCTCCTTGTAGCGGTGACCCAATTCCCAAAATTGAATTCACTGAAGAGGAGATCAAGACCTGGGGGACTGTGTACCGAGAGCTTAACAAGCTTTACCCAACTCATGCCTGCAGAGAGTACCTTAAAAACTTACCCTTGCTCACCAAATACTGTGGGTACAGGGAAGACAATATCCCCCAGCTGGAAGATGTGTCCCGCTTCCTGAAAGGTAACATGCTAATTTTCTTACACAGAGAACAACTGAGGTCCATTGCAAATCACACTGCTATTTTGTGGGCACAAGAAGACATCCTTGGTCTCTTTTGCTTGTATTCATCCTGGTCCTTTAAGAAGCCTTTTGGCCACCCGTGTTTTAATGTGTGGTGTCTTGAATATATATAGAAATGGTGACATTTGAGGGCCAATGCTACCTCTGCAGAGACTGTTATGGTTGGCTAGAGACACCCAGCTGTACTGTGTTTGCTCTAGGTATGAAAGTGTAGGAAATCCACTGACACAGAGGTAGGGATGTTTTTACTAAATGTTGGCCATTCCCAAGCTTAGGCCAAATTTTTCTAATTGTGCCTGATTTTCTTGGATGCTCTTGAGCCAAGGAAGTGCTGTAGCTTTCACCTCAGTTGCAGCAGGAAGGGTGACAACACTGCAATTCAACGCTAATGTGCCATTTCTCTGTTCCTTTTCAGAGCGCACAGGTTTCACCATCCGCCCTGTTGCTGGATATCTGTCGCCCAGAGACTTCTTGGCAGGATTAGCATTCAGAGTTTTTCACTGCACTCAATACGTTAGACACAGCTCGGACCCTCTCTATACACCAGAACCGTGAGTCATATAATCTTGGGGGAGAATTTGAGAGTGAGTTTTGAATCTTGCTGCCCAGAGCCAAGCTATTTAAAAGCCATTCAAGAGGCACCAGGAAGAAAACTTATTTTTAAGGTGCTGAAGACTCAGCCTTCATGCTGAATGTCATGAAGTTTAAGCATGCTCAAGTGTCACCTTCATAAGTACAGGATTTTCAGGAGTACAGCATGTTATTGGAGAGCTCTTACTGATGTCATTGTGCGCAGCATTAGATATGCACTCCTTATAAATGTGGAGCTCAGGTCTTAATTTTAGACAGCTTCATTTGACAATTCAAGTTTATGTACAGATTATGCAGAGTTAGTTTGACCTGCTGGCACGTAAGTACCATGTAGCTGCTTGCTCACTCTCCCTCCAGTGAGATGGGGAAGAGAACTGGAAAAAAGGTAAAAAACCTATGGGTTGAGTTAGGAACAGTTTAATAATTGAAGTAAAATGTAATGATAACAACAACAGCAGTAATAGTAATAGGAAATCGACAGAGAGGAATAAAACTCAAAACAAGTGACATGCAATACAATTGCTTATCATCTGGTGACTGATGCCCAGCCCATTCCCAGAGATCAGCCCCTTCCTGCCAGCTTCCCCAGTTCATACACTGGGCATGACATGTTGTGGTATGGAATATCCCTTTGGCTAGTTTGGGTCAGCTGAGCTGTCCTGGCTGCCCTCCCTCCCAACTTCACTGGCAGAGCATGAAAAAAAACTGAGCAGTCCTTGACTTAGGTTAATGACTATTTAGCAACAGTTAAAACATTGGTGTGTTATCAGTGTTATTGTCAGACTAAAGCCAAAGCACAGCTCTGTACCAGCTGCCAGGAAGAAAATGAATTCTGTTGCAGCTGAAATGAGGACACCAGCTCTGTTGCTTTCAGCTAAAAGTGATTGACACTTTTCTGTCTTTTGGATATTAAATAGTTTAATGCAAGACATTGTGTCTGTTCAGTGGTGCTGCTTTTTCACACAGCTAAAAAGGTCATGAGACTTCTTCTTTGTTTCTTTTTCCAGTGATACCTGCCATGAGCTCCTAGGTCATGTCCCTCTTTTGGCTGAACCCAGTTTTGCTCAATTCTCCCAGGAAATTGGTCTTGCGTCACTCGGGGCATCAGATGAGGCTGTCCAAAAACTGGCAACAGTGAGTATTTGAGAGCCTTGTGATCCCATTGAAAGCTTTGTGCTTTACTAGGCTGATCCCACTCCATCAAATATTTTTGCAGCTTCATGTCAATGCTAGCCTCACCAGCAACTAGAACTGTGGGTTTCACGGTCCTCGGCTTTTAGAGCATGTGACAATTTTACATGCCAGGAAAAACAAACAAACATTTTAAGATTGCTATGACTGGTATTTTTATTCACCTGGCTGTCGAGTAAGTGTGCAACTTCTGGTGGTAGGTTACTTCTTATAGGTTGAAATTCTATGGTCAGTTTCTTCAAAACAAGATCTTACTGCTAGGAATATGAGTCAATGATTTTAAAAGTAATTTATTTCTTTAATATGTAGAATGAAGTGAAATGATACAGTGTTTTCACTGAATGTGGTGTGTGCTAGCATTAGATACTTTTCAGTCAAGAAATTGAAATGATGTAAATTAATCTTATTTCCTTATTTGGATGAAAAATAATTGATGCTGGTTACATATATATAAAAGTTTGCTGTTTTTTAATTTTTTAATTTTTATTTTTTCCCCACCTGTTGTAGCTAGTGGTAAAATTTCTCCTACCTTTAGTGGGAGCAGAACTAAACCATCTATGAAAATAGTGTTCTTCCTCATATACCTGAAGAAATCCAGGCAAACTAAGCTTCTTTATAGGCCACTCTGCCAATGAGAAAGAAACTGTAGTGGGCTGACGTTTTCACTTAGAGATCCTTTTAATCCAGTGTTTCTTTTAAGCTGAAGCTGTCATGTCATGACCATATTTCTCAAAACAGATTTACACCTCAGTGTTCCTACTGACATTAACAGCTTCTAGCTGACTAAGGTGACCCGTATTATTAATCTTTCTTATGAGAAACATGCAGTCCAATGGTTCTTCAACTTTTTCTACGTTGTGACTTCCCTCTGAGAATATCTGAGAAGGATAACTGAGTGATGACTGTCTGATATTTGCAACTGTTTGATTTTATCTATAAATAGAATTGCCCCAGTCTAGTTCACCACAGCATCTCTGTTGAAAGCTGAATTGTTTCACTTCCTTCTCTGTTCCAGTGCTACTTCTTCACTGTAGAGTTTGGCTTGTGCAAGCAAGAGGGACAGCTACGAGTTTATGGGGCTGGCTTGCTTTCTTCAATTAGTGAACTCAAGGTAAGAATATCTACTGCTTACTTACCTCTTCGTTTGATTATTATTGTCACTGTTTTCTCTGGTGTTTGTGAAGTATAATTCTAAAAATCATTCTTTTGTAAACTCCTAGATACCTTCTAGACATTAAGAAAATTCTCTGTGGCAATAACTACTGGACAGTCTGCTTCTGGATTTAGGCTGAGCAGCTCCCATGTCTTTTGCAGGAAGCGCTATGTGATTGGTATTTCTTAACATAAGGTTCCAAGTAACTATTTTCAGAATAAAGCTCTTTTGGTTTAAACAGATTCTGAAAATATTGCTGTTGTTTACAGATGAGCCTTGTGTCTGAGGAATCTTTTTGACCCAGACTGTCAGAATACGGACCTTCAGAGAGACTAATTTTTTAAGCTTTAATCAGTGTTCATCTTCAGATAAAAAGTTCAAGATGTGATGCACTAAATATGTTCTCACTTAATCTTTTTCTGTTCACCGTACTTCATGTCATCTTCCTCATGGATTCTTTGGGTGGTGATGTTCCTCTGACACACGATAACACATGACACCAGCACTCAATCTCTGGTGGTGCCAAAGTCAAGCCTTTTGATCCAAAGGTCACCTGCAAACAAGAATGCCTCATAACAACTTTCCAGGAGGTTTACTTTGTTTCTGAAAGTTTTGAAGAAGCAAAGGAAAAGATGAGGTACTGACTTTTTCCCCTATTTCTAAAAGCACGTTTTGATTTCATGCATTTCTCAGTAGCAGCAGCAAACCCTTTTATTCTTATCACAGTTTTATGATTAATTTTCATGGGGTTGGAAAGCTGAGATTAACACTTGCTTGGTCTTCCATGTACTGGGTTGGAAAGATAATGAACTACATAACAATTACATTTATAAGAAAGTAAAAAGTTTAGAAAAGTGATTATTGATCCTGACTGCATAAAGAGGACGCATTTGTTTTTTGTTTATAACTCCCTGTCTTTTTTTACTCGAATAGGGAGTTTGCAAAAACCATCAAGCGTCCATTTGGGGTGAAGTACAATCCGTATACTCAAAGTGTGCAGATCCTGAAAGACACGAAAAGCATTGCCAGCGTGGTGAATGAGCTACGTCATGAGCTGGACATTGTCAGCGATGCCCTTAGCAAGATGGGCAAGCAGCTGGAAGTTTAACATCCCTGTCAGCAGTGTGGTGCTGCACTCTTGTTTTCCCTACGATTTTATTTTTAGGCATGTAATGCATTGTATGCAGAACTCTTTCATTTACAAATGGAAGAGTGAATGGCCCATAAGGATAATAAGTTTACCTTGTTTCTCGTGTAGAGTCCCTTACAAAATGTATTCCTTGGATATAAAGAATCCTCCCCCTTGGATAAAAAAGGCCTGGAGTTGCCTTTGAGAAGTTGGTGAGGATTAGAGAAATTGCTAGGCTGGAAAAAAAGCGTGGTCTGTGGATCAAGGCTAGGATCAGATGCTGCAGAAAGTGGCTTATAAGGCAATAATGGAGCAACTTGCCACAGAGAAATGTCAGTTTCTGACTCTAGTACTATGTGATACTAATTTTATAGCATTGCAGGCTTTGTAGCATAGAAGCTATAGTAATCAGTGCTTCTAAGTCTGTGGTACTAAGTTTAAAACTTGAATGATTACGACACAGACATCAGAACACAAATAGCTGGAGGTTCACCGTGATAAAATTGAGGGGTTGAATCTTGCTTTCCGAGGGATTATTCTTGCCCCCAAAGAACTGCAGATGCTTCTAGTGTAAGGCAGAGATACAGAGCTATTGCATGAAATCCTAAGTCTGTTTATTTTGGGATATTTACTATTGGCTCAGAGAGAGAGGATTTTTATTGCTATTCTTGATATTGCACCTGAGGGAAGATCTTTCATTACAGAAATATAATTTGCCTTTTTTTGGATTGAATTAATTTAGCAAAAAATATAGTCATCAGGGACGGACTTAGCAAAAAGCCTAAAACCATTTCCAAATTATAATATTAAAAATAATTTCATTGATTCTAAAATAACACCAAAGTTTAAAATGGCAGCCAAAGTTCATAGCCTAGTCTGCCTTTTGTAAGTATCTTCTTGATTGCTTAGTCACTTCATTGACCTGCAGAGTCAAAGATGTGTTCTGTTTCTTCTTTACTAGACCTGAACACCTTCATTCCCTTCATCAAGCACATGATAGCTGAAAAGCCCAAGCATTTCACGGCAGTTGTAAAAGCCCAGGAATTGTGTGGCTATGAATTTAGTAGCAATCTACCTTGTAGCAGAAAGTGTACCTAATTCCACAGAGCACTTTACAAGCGGTGGGAAATAGTGTCCTACTGAATTGTCTGTAACCCATAGTAGCAAACTTCCCAGTTTTTAGGGCCCCACTGTTTCAGGTGTACAATGCTGTGAACAGCTGTACAAAGCTGTGCCAGCTGCTGTTTCTGCTGACCCTGCTGATGAAATAAGTATGCATACAGGATATAATACCTTCAAGTAGAAGACTTGTGGTGTGAAGGATGTGTTAAATAGCATGCTAAGCACTGATTCTTCATAGGTGTGTCGGGAAATCCAGAATTTGCAGCTGTGAAGGTTGCTGGAGAAATGGGCAGAAATCTTAAATACGCTGTAGGTGCTAGTCCAGGATTTTGAGAACTTGAAATGACTTTCATGAACCTCTGTTCTTGGAAATCAGTTTGAGTTTCATATGCTTTCTAGTATGCCACATCTGCTCCATAAGCAATCACTGGTCCAAAGTATATTCACTGTTTAAATCAAGTCTAAGTTACTTTTTTTCTGTGTCTGTTAACACGTTTAACTCTTTTGACAAGAACGAGATGTAGAAATACAGTCTACAGCATTTATGGCTTACATTACACTTTAAAATAGCGTATAGGAGCTTTGTCCTTCTAAAGAAACCATCTTACGCATGAGTAGTAGGAGGATCTGTTTTGTCTGCTTCTGTGGTAACAGTTAATATTCAGCTGCATTTTAAAAAACGTTGGGGTTGTTTTGTTGTTGAAATACACATAGATCTGTGTTACTTCAAATATTTGAACATTTTAAGTGGAAAACCTTATACTTGATAAATTACTGCCTAATTTTGACTGCTTTGGAAAAAGTTAGGGTATCTTTATTTGCACTTGTGTAGCAAAAAAAAAAAGGAAACTGCTTTAAGTAATACAGAGAATATGCATCTCTGCAATGTTCATGTAACACCTGTGCTTGGCTTCAGACATCCAAACTGTCTAGCAATATACAGCAGTAATAATTTAGGTATTTTAAATCAGGGTGGAGGCTGTAACTGTCAATGAAATAAATAGCTTGTTAATTACCATAAGCAAAACCCCCTTCAGCACTGTAGCAATAAACACAAAGCATTTCTGACCAAGAGTTTGTATGTTTTATACTGTGGTTCACACATTCCACACATGTGCCTTAACTCCATTCGGAACGGTATATATTTGGTTGAGGATTAATTTGTTTTCCCCTCATTTTTTATAGCTTTAGCCTTTTTTCCCTGCTCAAACGGGTGCGCGCTGAGGAAGAGTTTTCCTGCGCCGAACCCGGCGGGTGCCCGCCGCCATCGGTGGGGCTCTGTCAGCGCCGGCAGGTCCGGGCGCTCGGGCTTTGGGGAGTTCTTCGTGCGGGCAGCAGCCAGAGCTGGAACGTACCAGCTGGGTACGGCGAGCTGGGGGCCGGGGAGGCCATCAGGACGTCAGCCGCTCCCCGCTCTAAAAGTTCCCGAGGGCCCTGAGAGCCCCCGACCGAGGCACGGACCGCGACAGGACAACCCGTAACAGCGCTGCCCAGCGCCCGCGCTCCCGGCGGGTCCCCGCGACGCGGCGGCTCTGTGTGAGGCGGGGCCCCGCCGGAG